>JAQFXM010002513.1:0-24461 GCA_034693345.1 Entomobrya multifasciata
CTAACCGAACCTAACCTAACCTATTTAAATGAACAAACTACACCGAGAATCATTAACTTTTCCTGCGACAGCATACCACAAATACATTGGGTTGGTATAGGGAAAATACACGTGCGATAAACCATGCTGTCGCAACCCGAAGGGTTTAGTCATACCAATTTGGATCATGTCATGTTAAGTGTTTTTGTTGAAATTTTTGGGGCAATCTAAGATTCCTACGACTGCAACAATTATCATTAACTTATCTTTTAATTTCAACCAAAAACAGATCCAGGTAGTCCAGAATCCTTGTTTAATCGTGTACACAACATGTATACTACAGAAAATGCTTAAAAATCTCAAAAAAACTCACGAATTCGGAAACATCACTCATGAAACAACGCAACGCTAGCCTACCAGTGCAACATACATCATGTATGGATTATGGACTGTTTTATTTCATTGTTCACCCTTTCCCGAACAAGCATGTTCCATGTGCAAGCATGAAAAGTTTTTCTTCTTGAGACTTGAACCGGCTCATACGAAAACCAAAAAATCCTATGTACAAAGTACTAGTAAATTGAAACTAATGTTGAGTTATGCTTTGCTTATGCATACAAAGTTGACAGGGAATATACTCTGTGTTTTAGATTTCAAACATCTAAAAGGTAATTACACCAATTGTTTTTACAAACCTAACTTTATAAGGTTAAAATTAACAGATTGGGTTCGTGCGTCATGCATAACACATGTTATGCTAGTAAGCATATCACGAAAACTGAAAGATTACACAAAGGTTTCATATGAAATTTAATATGCAAAGAATTGTGCAAACCTATTTTCGTGCAAACTTTCCTTGTGCATGAAAGGAAATTGAACAGTTACAGCAAATGCTCCATTGGCTATGTATTTTTCGATTAATTTCATTTTCATTTTGAAGCGCACAAAATTAACTTTGAAAATGAAAATGAAAACTATATGTGTTCTCTGTGGAGGTCACTAGCTGCGCAGAAAGTTTCGATATGATAACCTCAACCTGAGTCTAGTCTGTGGCCTGGCACAGGCTTTCTGCACTTTTTGCATTTGTACTTTTACATAAATGAGTAATAACGCCATGAAAAGTATAGTGTACGTAGAGATGGCCCATTGCCATTTCACGTTTAGATAAAGACAATACTGTAAATGAATTTCGAAAACACATTGTGAAAGCATAGAACAGATGTCCCAACTTCCGATTTCTTAGGACTGAATAGTACATATGTACATATCGTAAAATAACATAATGCGTCTTAAAAGTGTTATGTCCAAATAAACAATGCGCATTACCTAAAGGCGTTTTTTATTGTTGCAGGTTTGATGGACATCTTTGTGAAATCTTGAGAATTTTCCCTTAGTCATCTTAACAAAGGAGTGAAAATACCAAAGTGTTAGAGATATAATGACGAGGAAAATTCTAAAATTCTTTAATCTGGATAAAATCTAAAGTGGTAATGTGAATGTCAATACTTTGAGAAAGTAAAATCGATAACACATTTAAAATGCCTCAGGAAGCTCCAGAAGAAGCTCAATCTATCATTCAAGCTATGGATGATCTCAGCTTGGAAAATCTCAATTCCAAAATCCATGAGTGGACAAAGGTGCTGCGAAATGGGGCGTCATTGGTTTCTCAAAGAGGGCCTGATGAGGAGCCGTTCAAACATATGTACACAGCTATTGAAAATGTGACAAAGCTCAGAAATAAAGTACTTCAGATCCAAAAATCTGAATACAAAAGTGATATAGTTAATTTCTACGTAAATTTTGCGTTGGTACACATTCATTCATCGCTGGCCAAATGGCTGGAATCTTGCGATGAGCTATCTCAGGCTGACAAGGAACATGTACAGTGAGTGATTATTTTTAACGAGCTTCACTACTCACTGTACTTTCCCACAGGCCAATGAAGTGAAATAATTAATGATTGAATTTGTATGTGAAAATTTCAGGTGCATTGCTTTAATCGAAAAGATGCTTTCCGCGAAAGAACAAATTCTTCTTAAAGACATACAAAATGAGGCTGAAAAAGAGGAATTGAAGCTGGGTTATCGGCGTTGTGAGTACATGCTCATTTATGAATTAACCAGATATGCGATTCTGTGTTCCGAGCGGGATAACCAAGATAAGGCTCTAGCCTTTTTGAAGAAAGCGGAAGCATTTTATCATGATAACAACGCTCAGGAGTCGTTACCACCAGTATCGTCTGGAACTCGATTATCAGAATTGGATGATTTAAACTCAGAGTCCTCCAAAGATATGTTTACTTACGTCCTATTTTACTTGGGACAGGTAAAGTTATCTGAAAAGCAAATTTTTTGTAAAGTAAAAATGGACGTTGGAATAATTATAGTATATGTAATATGATTTTTGATACATATATGCAGGCATATAAAATTCGTGGAGAAAAGGAAAAGGCTGTGTTATATCTTCATATGGTACTCCGACGGCAACTTGAAAAGGGGGATTACAACAACATTACTTGGGGTGCTGACACCGCTAGAATGTCATCCGTACTCATGATTAACGTCCAAGCATTTCAAACTGCTCGTTACATGCTGGTTTCAGCAACTGCAGTATTAAGTGCTGCTCCAGAGGAGGAGAAAGCAAATGATCATTTTAAGCAAACTTGGGCAGATTTAGGAAGAGCTTGGGCAAAATTTGGAGTGGCCCTGTTGGAGGCGTCCTGTGATCGCTTAAAGGATCTAGAGGAACAAACCAAGAAACCTGTAAAATTTGAAAACAGGATGGTTTTCACTCATCACGAGAAACTCAGTTTGGAAATTAGTTACGAGCAAGAAGAGTATGATACTTTGTTATTGATAAGAGACTTGAAATTTCCTTCTATAGATCTCAGCCAATATGATGAGAAAGAAGTACGATAATGAAATTAAATATATGTATTAAAATTGTTTTCAGAATTTATATTGTTTCGAAGGCATTAATCAAATGGATTCTTTCAAATAGATGAGTGGTCGCTTTGTCCGTGATTTCGATGAAGGCAGGGAAGTATTCCTTGCAACACAAAAGTGGATAAATGTTGCAAAAGAGTACTATCTCATAGACCAGTTCGCCAGCGACTACATTGACGTTATTACCGATTATTGTGAAGCGTTTAAGTTTCTGTCATTTTTTGAACCCAGTTTGGAAAGGTAAGCATTCAAAGATCAAAAATAGTGCCACAGTTATATCTAGCTAGCAATCATAATAATTGCCTAATTTTAATTTATTTTTAGGCAAATCAAAATGCATAAAAGAAGAATTACGCTGATGGAAGAACTACTGGCAGCACTCAATCCCAAAGTTTATTTTGATATATTTCATTCACTCCTGCGTGATCTCGCAGAAACTTACGAAAAAATTTATAAATTGAAGGTAATAAAAGTTGCATTGTTTATCATCTAGTTAGTCAGTATTAAAATGTCAAACATGAGAAAATTTTCATGAAATTGAATGGAATTATTAATAGGTGGAAGAAATCAAGGATCGGGGAGAATCGTTGAGACCAAAGGATAAAAAGCTAGTCAAATGGCTTACCGATGCGGTAGACGCGCACAAACGTAATTTAGGAGTTTTCGATTTTGATATGTAAGTCATATTTCACTTATTTGCGCTTGATTTATTATATGCAATCATCAGTCTGTATATTAATTTGACGTTACTTTTTTATTGACAGAAAAAATCCTGATAAAGCATTTAATCCAGAGTACGAAAAGATTCTTCTCGCATGTATTTTATCCATTGGACGAATTCTCGGAAGTATTTGTCACGATCATCCTCTGCATCCAAATGCAATCGAATATGCGGAAAATGGAAAACACTACTACAAGGTGAGTTTTTAAAGTTCACGATTTCATTTGATTCGTTTCTATTTTATGATTTATGCCAAACAATCCATTTCATGTTCATGATTTTGACAAATATGTTTTGATTTTAGTTTTTCCTGGATTATCTGGACCGAAGACCACAGATAAGAGAAGAATTCAAAGTTCTGTACGAAGGAAGTATTGACATGCCCGAACTCCTTGATACACAAATTCGCAAAATTAAGCATCGTTTACGAATGTTAAACATACTTTAGAATATTATCTGCACAAAAACTAGCTCTGATGAAACTTATGAACAACGTCCATGGCATAAATGCTTTACCAGTTTACCACAATGACTAAATTATTTATATGTACACGTATAGGAATATTGATATGTCACTCGTATTATAATAAAGAACAGTTTATGCATTTAGAAGTTAACATTTAGATAAACTTTTCTATATGACTTCCTTACCCTTGCGTGTGTTTTTTCACGGAACAACCTACACAATTACGGTAGCATATAATAATTCCGTAATTATCAGCTTTCCAAGAGGTAGAAGTTTTATCAAATGCAAATTGCAATGCATGGAGACATTTTTACGTAAATTCCAACATGCTTAAGTCACAAAAAAGAGGGAGTAAATGGCTATTTTTCACAACAGCCATTGAATTCAATTGAAAAATCGAAGATAATGAATCATATTGTTGTTGGGTCGTACGTTTTCAATTATGAAAGGATTTTCAGGCATGTGATACGTAGCCCAAGCAAAAGGCTCGTCATATTAGTTAATGAATAAAGTTTTTGTGCATAATTTGTTACTCACATGAAATCTCATAAAAAGTGCAAAAAGTAAATGATGTGATCAGGAATCGCACTTAAATATTAACATCGTACGTCTCTGGTGCAATTGTGGTGCGCAAAAAGGATTCAAGATTTTATTGCATTTAACTCATTAAAATTTTAATTGTTAAAGGAATGTGTAGCTAATCATAATAATTCTACTATCTCTAGTTTACTGAATTTTCTTAACAATTTTGCAATTACTTCCTGTCCTTAAAATTAATTCAAAACATTTCGAATAGAAATGAGGAATACTCCTTATTCTTATGCATGCTTGATATGTAGTTCTGTCGGCAATCAAAGATGTTCATCTACATTGATATTTTGCTGTTTGAAACTTGCACGGCCAATGTTGAACACATTATCTTCACTTCCTTGCCATTTCCCTAAAAATGTTTGCAAGTCATTTCATGTTCACGTTTTGCAAAATGAAATAAAGCTACTTGTATTTTCGCAATCATTAAATGTATGGCCATAGGATAGGTACCTTAAAATATTTGCATACTTGTCATTTCATCCACATGTTCATCGATAATATCAAGAGGTTTAATTCCCAAAATCCAATTTAATTGAGACCTCATAATAACCATTTGCATTGATGTTGTAAGGTTGCATATTTCGCTTCAATTTGCATGCTAATAATTCCTTCAATTGAATTGGCATTCTAAGCTATAAGCTCAAGTCAGGCTTTTATTAAAGTGATTCCTTCAAAAACAGGATCAAAAGTCGGAGAATGGAAAACGGAATCAGCGACTCAGAAAAGCATAATATGTTATCAGACTCTACTATCAACTATAAATGATATACATATGTATTCAACTTATAAAAGTCACTCAAAAATCAAAACAGAAGGAAATATAACGAGGGATTAATGCAAAATCATATCTAACATAATAATTACCATACTAATTTATCAAATCTCATTTTTGCTTATTGCATTTTTGTCCTTCTTTTACTTAATTTCTTTTAGTAGTTAAAAATGTTTTCAAAAAACATGCCATGCAAAACGTGGTTTGTGTAGACAACATGTAAGCATAAATTCTGAGCTTACTTTAAGCACACTTTTTTAAACTATATTTTGTTAAGATGAGCAAAATAGTAGAAACCAGACCATAATCCAAATACAATACATCTTATGAAACGTACTCATCCCATCATCATACAACCACCATGCAAATAAATAACATCGCATCGCTATATTCACAATTTTATAGTCATAATCATAACCATCATCAGTCATACAAAATACAAATGATTTGAGTTCGAGATTCTGTCTGTATCAAATGCAAGTTGAGTAGTCTTTCTCATCTCAATATTTGTTCACGTTACATGCATATAAACAAATAGCAATCCGGCATTTTATTATATTAAGAGGGCTGCAATATTACGTTTGGTTGTTATGCTTTGTTGTTTTTTTGATGACTGCAACTACTCCACCATCAACCATAAAGAAGTCTTATCATCATTATTGTTGTATACTCACCTGTATTTTTTATCATGATATTATGCACTACTGCTGCGTAAACTCTCATCTCATGCATTACTTACTATTCTACAGTTCCTCAGGTTTTCTCATTACGACTGGTTCAAGGTGTGCATGCGTAGTGGCAGTGTACGCTTGTCATTCAGAGAAGGAACAAGTGGAGTTGTCGTTGTTGCAGCTGCCACGCGAATCAATATAAGAAAAGCTCAAAGGTGTGCTAAGCGTTTTCCGTCTTCTTTCCTCCTTGGTTGGATGAATTTTAAAAGGAACAACTCAAACAAAAATATTCTTCATGCAAAATAATTGTTTATTTTGAAGGAAGTTGGATCTAAAAAAGTATAATATATTGTCTGTATTGAATTTAAAAAGAGTTAATGGTGACCCGTGATTGGCCCAGTGGCACTGTCAAGTTGTACAGGTGTGACCATGAATTAAAAGTTTTAGAAGGTGTGAATTACTTTTGCATGTTTTGTACTGGAGGGAAGTGAATTTTTAGAAATTAGCCGACTCATGTGTCATTGCAGTAATCACGATAATTGTTATCGCATGTAATACAGAAAGCAAGCATAACTTGATTGTGACAAACCGTTTGTTAATTTGCATTTTGCTCGTACGATAGTGATAGTACACAAGAGGTTTAATTTTAATCCCCACTTGACATTGTAACCGTGATCAAACCGTGAAGAGTTACTTTTGCATAGCGGTTCGCACTCTGGTACTAAAACAGCATTGCCGTTGAGTAAACACGTTGGCGAATTGAATTGTTAGATCAATTGTGCTTTTGTGTTCTGTGAATTTAGTGTTCATGTTTTTTTCGCATTAATTTACCGTGTCGGAAAACACTACTTCATACTTACAATTTGTGCACATGAATATTATGAAGTTGTATTGTTTTTTGTCGTCAAAACATCATAGCCAGGCCAGAGAGCTGCTATGCTATATAGTAGCGATAAGTGATTGATTTTTAAGTGTTTTGCAAATGTGCTCCTACCGTTTTGCATTTAAATCATCTTTGTGTACGGTCGTGTCTTATTAAACCTGTGAAAAATATCCTCTATTATATTTTTTAACAATAAAGAACACTTCTGGTGTACTCAATCCAACAAATTTTTCGTAATCTTTGCTAGCATCATTCATCATCACTGTCTGTATTTCCATTAGTCATCATTAACAACAACAACAGTGGCACAAAAAAGTGTTTCTTTCAAACGGTAAGTTTTTTCTTTTATTAAGCGATAATGCATTTTTCTAGAAATTGATGATTTGTCTGTGTGGATATGATATAAACTTTTGCATTTTTTAAGTACGGCTCATATCGTCTTTTAGGTCTCATCTCGCGTTATTGTTACCCCGAAATCCTTAATACAAACTCACTATAGTCAAGAAAGAAGAAGCGCTAATGTGCCTTGCCTAATGTAAAGATGAAACAGAAAAAAGTTTTTCTCATGTGCAGTTAAAAGATTTGCAATAAAATAACGGATTTTGCATGAACGAACTCGGTTCCAATCTAACAACGTTCTATATAGAATATCTTTACCTTTTCTATTTGGGATGTCATGCCAAGCATGTCTTTTCCTCTCACGATTTTCTTTTCATATTCTACTTTCGAGAGAAACACCATTATTTATTGAGCTCAGAGGGAATGGTTTTTGTTTATAGATGCAAAAATCCTCTTAAAATTCCATTATGACACTTTCCGCAATCTCTCGATCAAGATTAGATTTCCTTGCAATTTATTCTAAGACTTTGCGACATGCACGGCACCTCGACAATACGCGAAAGACTATATAGTTTTTCTACAGAAAGTTTCATTGAATTTGAGTTCATGTACAAAGTTAAGAAGCGGTTGATTGATGAATATTTGGCGAATAATGATCTGCTTTTACAGTAACCTCAAAAACCCTTTTTGTTTATTGATAAATAAATAAATAGTAAAAAGGAATTGCTACAAGACAGACCAACAACCTAATCTGATCTGATATACCTCTCTGGTTTGGCTTTCTTTTCTTGCGTCAACATCCACATCACTCACTCAACCAGGAACCCATTGTCATAGTTGGTTTCGTTTGTCAGACAGAGAATCCATACATTATTGCAGTTTTTTTTACCAAAGCGTAACATAATACTGTAATCTAACACGCACAATAAAATTATATTTTAATATGTATGTATACATAGACCCAAAATCCATATTTACATAGATATATATTCTCATTTAAAATTTATAATAACTTTAAAATATAATTTATACACTCAACAATCACAAAACAAAAATGTTTCTTAATAACATTGTTACCAGTATCATGCGATGTAATAACAAAAGCTACAAAGAAAGAGTGAAAGTGTTACTAACTTAATTTTTTGCCTGTGCATTTATATTCATCATCATAATAATAAGTTTGTCGCTTTAATGTATTTTTATTACTATATTAAGTGCATTAAGATGACAAAAATGTGATATGTCTATTGTCTCAATTGACAGTGTTGTAACCAAATGAAAGGATATCCTGCAGCAAAACTTTAACACTTCAACATTCAACACCAAGTGAATTTTACATTTCAAGATAAATATATACAACACCTTGTTACTCATTACATGCATTGAAAATGAAAGACACCACAGGAACGACGGTTGCTGCATCTGCAGCGAATGCTGAAACCAAGGATAATGGCGAAAACAATTCTGATACTACATCAGCAAACAGTTCTTTAGGAGGATCTTTTCGTGAAAGCGGTAAGAAATGTTAGAATACATTGTTTTCAAAATAATCATTTCGCTTTTAGAACTCAATAGCTCATTTACTTGCTTTTCTGCTTTCAAAAAAACCAAAATTAAAGGTTCCGCATGCTTAAAGCTTGGTTTTACTGATGTTCATTGCACTGCATCTCATCCATTTATTTATGAGACATACTGGAAAGCATATTTGTGGTTTGCTTTTTTACTTTGATAGCAGTAATTTCCCTCTTTTGCATTGTTTCTTTCTCTTTCAACTCATTATTTCTGATACCAGAAATGAGTCAGTTGTTTCAAACCGTACAACAGTTGTTCTCCATTTTTTCTGTTGCTGTTACCAGTCGTGCGTAGCAGAGTTGCGTAATAAGCATAATATTTCTGAAGGTTCATGTGAGCTTAGTCATTCTTAAGAAGATTTTAAGTTTATATGCCATACGTCAGGCGAAATACCGTTCGGCAACTGCTGGTAAGCCTCATATCATGATTTTCATGCAATGGTCGGTATACAAGCTGCTATTTAAAGCCCTTCCTTCCAGAAAGAAATTTTCTAAGGCAGGAATGACAGGTGATGTAATGATTCAATGGATATGAATGCTTGTGCCTGTCTGGCCATTGTTACACATATAATACAATGACGTTTTTCCTTGTTTGTCTGCCTGTATTGCATGCGTACCCATGAACTGAAGTGTTTTTTATCAGTAGGGCAGGGTACGTTAGATGGATGTAAAACACAAAACTTCTCCAGGCTTAGATAAACAGACGTTGAATGAAGGTGAATGTAAATGGACAAATTTTATCCTGTGGCAATCCCCTACCTTGGAATAGATTTTTTAATGGAGGAAATGAGTTGTAGGGGGATACTAATAATAATATTATTAGGGGGATAAATTGTGTCTGTTACCCTTATCCAATTGTTGTATGGTATTGCAGTGCATAGTGCATGAAGGGAAAATAAACATAAAAACAAAGCTTAACACACAGGTGTGCTGTACAAAAGAGTTGGGGTTTTGTGTCCATCTGTAAGCTTTGTGATTACGTACACGGGAGTCTGTCAGTCATGTAATGCGGTGTAGTGTAATAGTAGAATACTTTTCGTTTCGAAATAAATTATGCTGAAACAAAATTTACCCAGAAACAAGTATATGTCAGACATTTGTATTTTATTACTGGACATGAAGGCTTATGAAAGAGTATCATGTGGTTAAGACTCTATAACGTTGTGAATAGAATTTAGATGTATGACGTTTGATAAAGTTTGGTGTATCCAAGTATCCATCAGATGAAAGCAAAATGCACATAATATGTATGTGTGTAGGATAAACATTATAAAAATACAAAGCCTGTTTGCCTGATTTCGGCAATTCAACCACAAAAATTATCCTGGGTGTAATAAGAGGTTAAAAAATGTTATACTAAACTATCTTGAAAAACTGGAAATTGCGAAAAATCCATCATGAGGTTACTAACAATGGAATTCTTCAACATTCAACACTTTATAGTATTGGCTGCTTAGTTAGATTCAATTTGTGCAGTAGTAAATTTTTATATGCTTTGTTATGGAAGATCGCATCTACAAGGATTACTAACTACGATGCGTAGAAGAATTATCAAAATTGTGCAAGAGCGACTCGTATGAAATTAGTAAGGGTTTTCCAGAATCCATTTGCATTGGTTTGGCTCAGCTTTACTACAACTTGAAGTGTATAAAATATTTCAACCTTTCAAATAGATAAAATACATCAATGTCCTTTCATCTTTATAGATATATATATAGTTCCTAAAAACGGTATTTTTACGGTATGACATGTATGACATTTTTACACTAATCGCAATGATTTTACATTTTACTTTATTAAATGATAATGATATTAAATCATTATACTGATTTATACTTAACTGATTTTCACAAATTGACTTGATGATCAATTATCGGGTAAAGCAACATTTGCATTGCAATTACAAGTTCAACTTGTATGAGTAATATGGAATAAATATAGCGCAAAGAACTATGAATTACATGATTGAATACACTTTCAAATACACTTTTATCTAATTTAATTTGTTATCTTTCCATTCACAAATAATCTGCGTCATCCACTCTGTTGCTATACTCGACATTGTCCTTCCTCACTGAACGATAAACTATTGTTCGACGAGGTTACATAGTGCGATTTTATACTAATTTATTGTTGTATAAAAAACACATATTTACCATAAGCTTAGTTTACCCTGGCTGAATATGCAGATGCTTCTGTAATAAATCAAAACAATTCATATACAAATATTCTTCAAACGAATTGTTTATAATCATCATCAGATTAGTAGATTTTGCACTTAGTAAGCAATTTAGAAGTCAGTTCAATCGCTCTAATAACACTTCAAATTCTCAAATGAATATTTTGTATGAAAGTGTTTAGTGCGTGAAATGCGTTTGCCTACATTATGAGAGTTTCTTAAAAAGCAAAGTTTGAGTTTTCCAAATTGCTAGAAACAGTCCCCATTATGCTACTGAAAATAACAATTTCCTTGATTAGATCGGATGCTTATGATTATGACATAAACAATTTTTGAAATGTTCATTAAAACAATCACGTATTATTACTAGCTTCCACTATTCTGTATGTATTGCATTTGTGTCGCAAAAATATGCGGACCTAAAAAGTTCATTTACCTGACTGACACCAACTTTTGTTTGTCGCATGTCAAAAAAATGTAAAATTGCTTACAAAATAAGAATCCGTTTTCCATATCTTATGTCTTACGATGTTGCGAAATTAGCACTATGCGTACGAAGTAGTTAATCGAAATTGACTTTTGACATTATGATTGCAAAGGAAGGTTCCTTATATGAGGAGACGCAATGTACAATCGGACTACCTTACTGATATGTCTAAAAAAAATATCACTGCAACATTTTGTTCTTATCGCTTTAAACATATTCTCTGCTCTAGTTATGTCTGTCTAGTTACTGCAATTATTCTGACAAAAGTGAAGAACTATTTTACTTATATTTACATTTTTTGTTTAGTAATTGTAGGACGAAAGAAAAAACGTTAGTACGCATGTAAATGTACCAAATGCGGTTCCTGTTGTGTGATATGGTTTCATACATGATAAACAGCACTCATTAATTAACTTGCCAAAAGGGTTAACATTAAAGTGATATACACCAGCACCAGACAGAGTTGCATTATGCACTTTGTTTGATGCAATAAGTTATATTGGCAAGCAGACAAAAACGATGCACCAAATCATAAAGGCTGTACCTTCTGCTCAGGTACTGTTTTAAAAACTTAAATTTGTGGAAAGAAATTTGTAGTAGAAGATAATGTGTAACATGTATAACTAGCGTGCATGTGTGTCTTGTTCGTAATTACACGACGGAAGCAGAGCCAATTTAACCACGCTTTATCATTATCATTACAACTTTAATGCGTAGCACGAGCATTTAATTTAGGAAATAAGGACGATTTCATTTTTTTATAAATGCATTTATGACAAGACAAAGCTATTACAATGCTTCACAATCAACATTATCTTTATGAGGTTGAGGATTTTTAAAAGTAAAAAACTTCAAAAGTACACATAAATGCTTCCAGTTTTCAATTTCATCCTCATTGAAAGTGAATTTTGTCATCCATCAGTGATGATAACTGACTAGCGAAAATGAAGGAAAATGTGCTCATTATAGACTAAATTAAATGCATGCACTATCCTTTCATCACATTTTAATGAATAGTTAAGGTGTGTAAACGTTTTCTTAGCTCTTCTATTTTAATACCATATTCGCCATTGTAATTAAATGCATACATCTTAGACCGATCTCGCTCACTTTGTGCAACGGTGATAAAACTGTCACTTTCGTTCGCACCTTGCAATAATTATATGATGTGCATACGTAAACAAACAAGTGTGTTTGTTTGTTCATACTCTAAGTCAACATTTTTTATCATCTCTCTTTTTGTATCCCTTACGCAATTTCTTTAAAAAGATCATCACGATGAAGAACGATTAAGGTGTAGCATAAGTAATAGTATCTTCTATTGTTTTATGGATGGTCATTATAACAAGCATCGGCATGAGGTTGAATAATCACAAAGATGATGTTTAACAAAAGTGATAATGATAAATTGTAATATTCATTCTCACCACAACTACACTTATTGTTAGGAGCCATTCCTTATTACAGCCAAATCATCTCTTTGTGATTTACATGAAGACGTTATATTTTCTTTCATTACAAAGTTATTTTTATGCTTTATCTTCTTATCATTGATGAACAAAACTAAAATAAAAATGGCATTGCATTCATTTATTAACTTGTGATGATTCTGGCTCAAGCAATCACTATTCATTAGCGTTAAGTTGTGAAAAGTTATTTACTTTATTGCAGCATAGCACTTATAGAAACAAATATATGAATATGTACGTCTTTGAAATCCATATATGAAATCAAAAGTAATATCTTTTTCATGCTGTCCTCATCATAGTCATCAAATTAAATCATTATTAAGAGACGTCTGTACTCTAGAAAAAGGTGCAACACGTAAATTGACACAATGAAATAAAAGCGTATGTTATGTCCATTAGCATTTCAAAAGTAGAAGTCCAAAGAATGCGAATGTAAGACTATAAAGCGTGTTTGAGTGTCTAGGTAGGTATTTTTTGATTTGGCACAAGGATAAATGAATTTGCTTCATAAAAATATTTTGCCTCAGTGACTTGAGTCACTCAAGTGTCTCCTTCTTGACTGCTAGTCTGTAATACAGGTTATGATATCTGTGTTATAATAATATGCAATTCTGTGTACCTATATGCATACCGACCGACCCCTTCCCATTCATTAAACACTATATACACCTCTGGTGGTAGGTTTACCACAAAGAAGACCTAACCTGACGAAAAGTTTTTTGCTCATGAATGCGTGTATCATCATCATCATTATCATTTATGCTAGCACGTAAAATCATCTCAACACACAATAAGCAATTTAAATTACATATAAGAATTCGTTGTGCGTATGCGTTTGAAAAAATCATCAAAGCTTCCATAACAAACTGTTGAGAATTTTCAATTTTTTAAACATATACCAAGTTTTGAGTTCACGTTGTGGGTTACAGGTAGCTGATTGTAATTAACTTTGACTTGTAAAGAGTAATATACGGAGCCGACAGTTTGAAACAAAAAATGGCGAAAGTAATTCTGTGCCTCTATGAAAATAGTTCATTGTAAGTGAGTAATATCTATGTTTTCCCATTCTCATTCCATAAAGGGTCATTACCAGTGGTACAAAACTGCATAAAAATGTTTTTAAGCATAAAAACTTCAAACTACATAATATTCAATATTATGAGTACATAAAACTTACCGTGTAGTAATCGACCATGAAAGGGAAGTTTTTTCAGTCATTTTAAAGATACATACCATAATTCTCAATCAAGGTGCGAGGAATGCGTAAACATGTACCAAAACATCATTCCTCATGAGTTAAAATCTTTTCATCAGGCTCTTTTCGTCACTAGTAAATGTTCTGGAACATGGAATAATTTTATTTTTACATTGAGTAATTTTTATTAAGCACGCCTGATGTTTTGTATTTTACGCTAATTGAGCGATTCTGTATTGTGTCCTGTCCAGGATAAAGGAAACCTTCCTAAGGCACAAATAAAATTTAAGGTGTGTACTGTTTTCACAGAACCCTGGGCGTTAATATGGATTACAAATTGCGACAGATCTTAAATCAGTTTTTCAGATGTATCTTTTTTCGTCCCATGATTTTCCAAAGAATATGAAGAATGCATCTTTGTTACAACTATCCACGTCTCTTTTTTTGTTTTGATGCAGGAGTAATTGCACAATACGTAACTTTGTGAGCACATATGCTTTAATTTATGCGTCGACGCCACAAAATTTTAAGGTCTAGATTGGTCAGTGCAGTGCTGTAAAATTTACCTGTGTTCATTCAATAGACCAGTGGATTCAATCCAACATCTTTTTGCCTAGAAGCTACCGAATCAACAACAAGACACAGTGTAGTGCAGTATTTCG
Organism: Entomobrya multifasciata; assembly: GCA_034693345.1. Taxonomy (NCBI): domain Eukaryota; kingdom Metazoa; phylum Arthropoda; class Collembola; order Entomobryomorpha; family Entomobryidae; genus Entomobrya; species Entomobrya multifasciata. The sequence goes on from JAQFXM010002513.1 coordinate 14,931, forward strand.
ATGTTTTTGTTGATGCTGCCTTGAGCTTTTCAAGTTGATCATCACCACATCTCTATGAACATCGCAAAAAACTTTCTTGCGTGATAGTAAAGAATATCCGTGATCAAAATATTTATACGCTTTTAGTATCAATACATCTTGCTATTTTTATTCATCATCAGAGTGATTCGCCAATAAGTTTGAGCAATTTACTTGTTAGGGAAAATGATATGATAATCATTTGCTACAGCACGCGCTTCGATGATCTATGTATAAAAAGCTTCTCTAAAACATGTCGTGCAAACAAACAAATAAACAAAGAAGTTTTGTTTTGAAATAAATGATATGATAATCAATCATCAATCATGTTGTATTCGGTGAGCATGATTTCGAATTAATGAGTAAAATTTAATGTTTCAAGCAATTTGCTAGAATGTTGTCTTTTAAAACTTAGTATGTGAAAGTATCAATATTCATTGCATAATATATATGATGAATGTTTGCATTTTTTATGATGGATTTATGGAGTAATCGTTAAGATCGATCGTCACAAAACGAATTTCAGCAGTATCGGTTTTCAGTATTAAAAGCTTATACGTTTATAACTTCCCCGACATATTATTTATTACAAATTTGCCTTTTGGTTCATATGAATTAACATTTGTAGATTAATTACAAAAACGTAAATCTGTCTGCAATTTAGAGTTATTGCTAATAATTACACAAGTGATAAATAATATGGAGCAGATATCATTAGAAAAATCAAATCGGAAATAATTTCCATTGATTGATGTACACGAAATGGTACATAGTTTTGTTAAGTATTTTTTAATTACATTCATTACCTGCAACAATAATAATAATCTTATCTCTCATATTTAGGAATCTTTAAATCTTTTTTATCTACGTGTGCATGCGTGAGGCATGAAATAGGGTAACAGAAAAAGTCAGAGTCTTATAATTATCATAATCATCAATCACAAACCAAGATTTGGTGAAAGATACATTTTCGATAATTAAAAAAGGTTCAATAAAATAAGCCGTCTTAACAAGTAAAGTTATAAAAACAACTAATTAAAAGAAGCCGATCAATTTTAAAAACAAATAATTAAATTTTTAATTACGTAGCCATTTTTTGTAGGTCACAGTTGAATTGCTATATACATATTAAAAACCAGCAACATTGTTAGATTTGATTGCTATCGGCTTGCACACATTATTGGGGGTATTACGATAAAGATCTTGTATTAGGTGGTTACAAATCCTCGCAAAATGGTACAAGAAAAATTCTATTTATTTAAAAAATATATATTTATTTCATTTCTGTGCATTGCAGTATGTTACATATTGACTCTTCGAAAGTTGAATGTACTCTTCGAAATATCATTGTATCAGTGCAGTAGTTGTTGGTGGCAGGAACTAAGCAGCGTGGCAGCATTGGGATATTTTGTGCGAAAATACTATATATTATCTCTGGGCATCTCTCTGACTACATCCGTATTTTGACTGATGGTTAACTACACCAATCTTGATTTTTGTTGCAACTTATCTCCTGCAAAAAATCTCGAAATGCCTGGTTTAATCCGTAACATTGAGGAAATTATCTCGAGATTTAGCAGACTATTATCTCAGAGAATTCTGCTGTGCTCAACCATATATGCGTGTCGTTATCTTACAACAATGTTTTAATGTTACAACATAAACGATTACTTCACAGTTAATATCTCCTTTTAGGTTTTTAGCCCTTTTTTGTTATTTATTTCAATTCGGAATTATGTGCAATAATCCCTTCCTGCTTAATTCCTTTCATAGTAAGCTGATCAGTTGGGATCTTAAGTTTAATGTGGTATGGTCACAGCTAAAACCATCGCCAATAAAACCATACAGTTGACATTGTTGACAAGTATATATGAATTGAATAATATACCGCATCAGAGTCCACCACACCTATGACATAATCATAAATAATCAAGCTATAAATACAACAGGTATGGGTATGAATTACAGTATTTTATTTGTATGTGCGTAACAAGCTATATTATTTGCAAAGCCATTGTTGACATAAACAAACTATTCCGTTTTAAGTGCATCTTTAAAATACTGTGTGTGGGTGTCAAATTTGTATGCAATTTCTGTGTACGCCCTCAAGCACAAAACATAATCATAAAATTAATAGCTAAAAAGCTACATGGTGTTACCAGATATGCGTAAGTAATCTTGCCTTGCAACATTGTGTTATATAGCATGTCTCCAATGATGGAGATGATGACTAGGTAAAAACCAATAATCCATCACTACAAAATATGTTTTGTATATTTTCTGATTGTATGCTGTTAACAACTTAACATCCCTTTTACGTATCGTCTGGTGAAGCTTTAAGAAACTAGTATCAGTCTTTACATTGAAGAATTATCCTCAGTCCAAATTTTACCCAATTTGGAATTCAAATGTCAATACGTCAATAATTCTATCGTCTAAATGCATATCTAACTTGCATCGAATTTGTCAGTTGTTGAGATATCACATCTATTACAAAACATAAAAACTGTATGAAAGATAAGATACTTTTAACTGCATCAACGCCTGCATTTTTACTACATTTAAAAGGAGAAGAAAAACGATTCAAAAAAGTGATAAGGCATGATTTAAATGAGTATCGAAGCGAGACAAAAGGATTTTATTCCTTGCATTTCCTTTTTTGATTTTTTCATCTGATGTTGATCTGATATTTTTCTGCTTCCTTTACTTAACTGTTTACATCATTATCATTGTACCAAATGTTACATAATAAGATGTTACAAGAAAAAATTTGCTACCAACTACCTAGAAAATGTATAAATATGGGAAGTACATGCATCAAAGAGGAGGATTCAAAGAATAACTATACAGACAGCGATAAATTTTAATTCGTTGTTACTCATTCCGCGGCATTGAATTCGGAATAATTGCAGTAAAATTAGTTAACAAAAAATATAGAGCTTCTACCCTCGTGTTATTGCTACTGTATAAATGGATGAAATTGCACATGCACAAGTTTACTATCAAAACGCATCATTATCACTATCATATCATAAATATCTCAAAAATATTTTATTTACCTTTTTACAAGTGTAACATATCAACTAACAGCAACATAAAGCCAAATGCCATAACCTAAAGCTACTGCAGATCTGACGCTCTTCATTAAATCACGCTCCCTTTCAAAAGCGCTGGTATGAAGGTGGGTAAACAGGCGGTAACGGAACGTATCAACATCAGTATAAAAATCTCAACTTGAAAATCTCGTTTGTTAATATTTTACAAATATAGCCCTTAAAATAAAAATGTACATTTTCATTATCACCAAGATCATCATCATATCATATTCATAATCGAATATCATTAAAAAAGAACGAGGATGATTATTGTTTGATGATCAAGTGAGTAATCATTATCATGTATGGGCGCTCTAAAAAAGGGAAGGGATGGGTGTTCGGTATTATATAAACTATAAAGGATAGTGATGATCATCATAATACCTAATGGTAATGAGTGCAACCCTGCTTGAATTGAATATGAGTTATTACTGTATTGTTGTCATATATGGACTGCAGCAGAGGCCCATGCGAATCGAGATTTTGAAAAATAATAAATAATGAGATGCACTTTGTTGCGCGAATTTGTTCCACAAGTAAAGTGGCTATAGTATAAGTATGAATGAACTTCAAAATGGTACTTGACATCATGATGTTGATGTATTACAGACCTTGCTTGTATATTTGATTGTTCTTCACTACCCTTTGACTATTGACTAGAAATGTTGCAAATTTACTGCGCTTTAACAAAACGAGAGCGTTCTTGACTTCAAGGCAGCTCACATTTGTTTACTTCCATTGACAATTGACAAGTGTCATTATTCATCAGCGATTATTGCTATTTTGTCATTTAATAAAGCTGTTCGCGTGATAAACGCAAGCGGTCGTTTGGTATAAAGCTTTTGTACATACTAAATCTTGATTAATCTGTGAAGGCTTTCTCAGCTCTTCCTATTTGCAAACTTTGCGTATTCATACAAATGTATACCACCAATAAATGTATGCATGGAGTTTGGTGAGCAAATCATTTTCATCTCGCGTTACATGTACAAAATACAATACCAAAGGAAATTCTCGTGAGTTCCTGTAACATTCATTCAGTTCAAAATGATACAATGACAATACAAATACAGTTGTGGATAATTGCAGTTGGCAGTCATCATCATAATAATATCGCCTTATACGTACGAATTTATTATTGCTACTCAGTAATTAGAGTTACAGCATCTGCTACTCTACAGAATACCTTCATTATTTCTACGATTTATATTTCGACAGTTTCTCTATAAGTGTCACCTTGCTTTCACGCTTACACCAAATGGCCATATACTATACTCTCAGCATTTCCAGATGTAAAAGGTAAATGATCATAGTCATACGTCATCATCATCATGATTTCACTGATTCAAAACTTTCTATATTTCAATACGCCCTATAATCCTTGTATGAAAATCAAAATACATTTAATAAACTTATTTATTTGTTTGTCTAGACAAGATTATCGTTTTTGCTTTTTACAAATATGATGCAAAGTGCAAATTTACGTATACGATTAATAAGGCTGCAAAAAGTATCCTATTGCTGTAATTTTATTAATACATGAAATTTTATTAAGTAAAAATGCTGTTTTCGTTTTTATTATTAATTACTTAATACACGTTTGAGTATCTATGTATATATGAACACGATATGCAATTTTTTGTTTAAATCGTAGCGATAAAAAATGTAATTATTTCGTTCTAGTTCCGCCACCCACAACTCTAAATTAGTTATCATAGACCCAATCGAATCTTACCAAGGTTCATTTTCCTAATTATAATAGGTGTGAATCAACAAAAATTAGCTCATGGAGCTCGTATTTCTAACATCGGCTGCTCTTATCCACTTTTTACTGTCCAAAATTGTGATGAGACTTTCGCTAATTTAAAACATCGCCCCAGAAAGGCATTCCAACAGATTAATTGCAAGTGGAACGAATTGATTATTTCTGGTATCTGCAAATCCGCCTCACTTTGTTTCTTTAAATTCATTTCTGTCTAAATGATGGAAATGGAATGAAGGAAATTGCATTTTGCTGCAAAATGTCAAAAGCAATATAAGCATGTTGATGAAATGTGCTGACGCTGATAGTGTATCTGCATCCTGCCAAGTCATGTTTGTTTTAATATGTATTAGGTAACTACATACCCTATTTTATTCCACATCCCATCAGAATTATGTGCGCACATAATTAGAAACAGAGCAGAAATCCGGAGATGAATATTACATCGACGACTTTCAAAATGACCTCGATTTCCTTGTACATTGTACGTCTTTTTGCACAAAATTCAATCAGATCACGATCTCATTTAATTTCCAGCCTGCTTAATCAACACATCACTTCTTTGTTTAGCCTAATTTACTACCATCACATCTCACATTTTTCATTGTTGCCTTTCTACAAAAAGCGCTTGTTATAAAATATGAACCAATTCACTTTCAGCCTAAAAAATAATATGCAACGAAGAAAAGTGATATGTTCAAAGCGCTGACATAATGCATCACGATGAATAGATGGATAACTTGACATGGCAATGTAAATTGAGGATCGTTCTCTGCTCATCCGATGCACAGTCCTCTTCTCTTGCTGCCCAACTCCCAGTTCATTTCATATTCTCATTTTATGAAGATAGAAATTATTTTACAAAATTGATCAACAAATGAAACTGAAAGTAAAGCAGTCGGTGTAACTAATATTTGAATCTGTGTGTTTACTTTAGTATATACGATTGTGACAGCAAAAGACCCTTATTGTCTACATACGGCTGCGAGTTATCATGATTGTTCAGCCAATTTATCTTCTATATGGATTATTAGGTTTAAGTGCATATTATTCCCAAATAAGGGTGGACGTTTGTCAATTTCCTCCACTCCACTAACATTGGACATGTGAATGTGTGTGTACTGTTTAGGCAATTTACACAGCAGTAAACCATACACGAACGTAATATAGTATGCTACGCGCAGCTCATTATACTGCATAACTTGCTCAAGTGAATGTTACATTTTTTATTTAAAAGTCGAGTTTGATGTATTCTCATGCAGATCTTTTTAGATGTTTTAGATTGATAGTGGTTAGTTGTTGTTATGTTTTTGTGTTTTCGAGTCGTGCGTGCCAAAAGGGAACTTCACATTTCATTTGCACACCCTTCTCTTGAGCACATTTCTTGTATACACGATGTGGGTTCGTAATGTCCATGCATACCTAGATAAAACATGGACAACCTTTTTTGCCACGTCATTCATTTTGTTAGTAAATATTAAATGGCTAGGTTTTCAGTTGGACGTCCGTTTTTCCATGAATCGTTTTAAAAGAGTAATAAAGTTCTGTAATACTGCAAAATGCTTTCTTCGTAATTTTTGTTGTTATACTGTTTTCATTGAAACTTTTTGTCATCATCATCATCGTCAAATCAACGTGAACATAGTGGCCTCGAACGCTCATTATTGGCGTTCCCCCATTTTACCCTTCTATTCTCATTCTCACCTGAACTACGCCATCATTTTATTTAAACACCTCGCGTTCCGCACAGTAGTGTGTCATATTCACTGAGACTTTCAGCAGGTGCAGAAGTTCCGTAGATTTGAGATTTTTTCTCTTTACAGCTTGAATAGTTTCTCGTTAATTTTACTGGAAGCATTTGTATCTTCATAGCTTTCCAACTAAAATCAAGAAAATAAAACAAAATAAAGATATTTTGCTATGTGTATTGTTGACTGAGCGTGCTCAGTCTTTTTTGTGCAAAGAGTTTATCAGGGAACGGTCAAATAAACACGTAGCCAGCCATTGTTCTTTTAAGAAAACGTGGTAATAGTGTAATACTATATATACAGTATACGTATACCTACATACCTACATATGTAGTAATCAAAGACGTTTTTACCAGTAGTAGGTAGACAATACAATCAAATATTCAAAGGAACTCTCCAAGGCACATTTTTACTGCCTAAGTTTCTTTGTTTCCTGGTCAGACAAACAATGGGTGTGAATCTAATAGAAAAATAGATCAGTTTGTTCAATCGTGTGATAGGCATTTGGATCTGAGGAAAGCCGTTTACTTTGGTTGATTTTAACTGACTTATTCTTATGAAAGAAAAGTAGCTGTATCGAGAAAGTTATTCAATAGAAAGTTCATTCTTGATGATGATGACCACTGGCGGTGTGTTGATGATAACTCCGATGATATCGACAACATAACGTGAAACTTCGTTGTGAAAAAATCTAAAGCTGAATGGATCCAACCTTTTGTTCTCGCACTTGATACCTTTTTCGTTGCAAAAAATACTGGGAGTACTAACAGACGAATTTAGTGTTGTTTTCTCTGTGTTGGAAAGTTTTCTGCTAAAAAGGATCTCCAGATTTCCATTGTAATATTTATAATGGCTTAGTTTGTTGTTGTGCAATAGCAAACAAACAGATACACTCACTCCACTCTTGAAATATAAATGCATTGTTCATTCTTTTGTATTGTAATGTTTTTTGTCTGTCTAAGAGAGACCCTTACAAATATAAAGTTTAGTTCAAAAGCTGAAGCGGAAAGAAAGGGAAAGTGATATGTACATACACACATGTATAAACAATACTTGGGAAAGCCTATTTGATTCCGGTGTTTTTGAAGGGAAGTGTTGTGTTGCCCTGCTGTAAACATTATATGGAACGCTGTATTACACATTTAAGCCATTTAGTTATTTAAGTGAATTTTCCTTTAGTGCATGCGTTATAACACACACACAAAAATACGCTTGATCGATTCCAAATGATCCTGTTTGGAGTCATTTTCTAGACAGGAAAGTTTCGTATGATTTCTTCGATTCCACTAGACTGGACCAAGAGGGAAAAAACTCTTGAATGTTTTGTTCGTCCTTGTCCGACTTGTCAGTGCAACACATCCGTTTTCACTTCACAACAAACTGTGCTCTGTTTTCTTCTCTCACGTTTTTTCTTGTTTTCTCCCTTCCCTCATCTCTTTGTTCCGTAGTACACTGGCAACTGGCCCAAAACAAAACTTTACGGAAAACACAAGGATTGTGCTGAATGAACAAAATACCGTATCCCCAACCAGATGATTTAATTTATTTCTTATACACTTTCAAGCTCAACAACAAGAAAGTATAGTATAGTAATTCCTTGAAAAATGAAAGGTCAGAATGGTTCGCTTCAAAAGAGAATTTTTATTTATTTATTTTATTTATTTATTTATTTATTCAATTGAAAGAGAAAATATATCTTGCGCAATATTGCTACATAGTTCGCAATACTGAAAATGACATACTAATAAATTAAGTTAAAATATATTAAAATTAAAATATCTAGGACAGGATTTAAAAATAAAAGAGAGGCCCAAGCAGCTAATAAAAGCGCTGTGGAAATTTTAAGAGAAAATGAAAAAGGAAAAAAATACATAAAGAAAACCCAAACGAAACATTTAACAAACTACACTGTTTACATTATTGTCCACGCAAAATTCTAATTAAAGAAGGAATTGTCGATCTACGATATCTTTCAAATCTCATTGGAACAATTCGAAAATTAAACCGATTTTTATTGTACCTGTTACTATATCCTTCAACTCTTTGTATTTTAAACTTTTCAAGCCAATTTTTAAAGCGCTCATTTTTTAACAACTGCACATCAAATTTAGTTAGTAGTACCTCCCATCTTTCAGTCAGAACCGTTAAGTTTATCTTATTACACACGTTCAAATAATTTCTACTACATACATATTGATTTGTAATTATGCCAAGCGCACGCTTTTCTAGACTTATGAGTTTCTTCCTTTGACTTAAAGTCAGAGAGTTAGCCCATAACACACAACAATATTCCATTATACTTCTCACATGAAGTATGTACATGGTAGTGAGCTGAGAGATCGAGAACCCAAAACATTTTAACTTTCGTAGTATGTACAATTTTTTACAAGCTTTTTTATATATGTGATCAACGTGTTCACTCCAGTCAGCCTTTACATTAATTAAGACTCCAAGTAATTTGCTTGCATTTGCCTTTGGGATTATCTCTCCATTTATGGTAACATTGGTGTTGCTGAATTTTTTACCCTTGGAATTATCGATTACAAGTACACTGCTTTTCTTCGCATTTAGGCACATTTTATTACTTGACATACACATGTTCAGTTCTTCCACATAATTATTCATTTCAGGCTTTTCATTGTATTCCACAGCTTCTGCGATACACATATCATCTACAAATGCGTGCATTAAATTCTTTGGTTTCGTAAAATTTTCCATTGAATTTCGTTAATAATTCATTTACTAGCACTACGAATAGCAGAATTGCATTTCGTGTTCCTTGTGGAACTCCATTACTGATTTCAACAAATTTTGATAAGTTATTTTGCAACCTTGTACATTGACTTCTGTTTCTTAGGAACTCTGCTATCCACATGACATCACTTTTTTCGATACCAAGATTTAGCAA
>JAQFXM010002514.1:0-24459 GCA_034693345.1 Entomobrya multifasciata
TTTGGCCAAAAACGAATTCAAAAACCATTGTTTAACCACGGTTAACCACATTTTCGTTTAACCAAGTCCTACCCTAGCTAACCCTTTCCCCTGTTGAATGAGTACTCATAAATATTCGACCATCTTTCATCTAAAACGATTATTTGGTTACGATATATTTAAGGACTATCTTATCAGTACATGCATCTTATTATCATGATAATATTGACTTTTTGTGTTCTTCTTGTTTATTTTGTTCAACTTACAATACAATGTCACCAAGAAAGAAAGAAACCTTTAAAGTTAGAAGGACCAACGATAATTCCACTAATCAACTATCCTGATCCTGGTCGCACACAAAATGTATCCGTTAAAAACTATGCAATGATCTTCGTTTCACGGATCAACATTTTCCTTTCAAAGTGGAAAAATGCATCAAAGGTTTACTCAATAAAACAAGAATGTACTTCACTCTTTGAAAGCCCATCACAACTTATGTAGTCAGATAAGACAGCCAGCAACTGCTTCGAATAAACTAGGATGAATAATCTTATCATTTTTCTTTGTCTTTCACACAAGCCAAACCATCTCATACATATATCCATAAAGATATCGTGTGTGAGTATTATGCTTCCCTGTTATCTGGAATGTTGAGTGTATAAAAAGAGGCTTTCATCAGCAAACTTATCATTATTATTTTACTGCTGCCTAGTCTTTTTGTCGCTTATCATCATCCATGCACTAATTATCAAAATGTAAAATAAATGAAGTGAAGATAGTAAATGTATAATTCATCAATAAACCAAGCCACTAAATTGAAAAGAAAAAATTGCCAAATTACTACAACGGTTTTGACGGACTGGCGGGTGTAATATAGCTGTCTTAAGAGGGTTGTGTGATCATGATCATCATCTTCCTCAGCCATCATCAGGTTTCGATTATTATTTATTTTTCCGCGGAACCAGCAAAGGGAAGAATAGAGTGATAGCCGCCACTCAAACACTTCAATCTAAATATCATTAATTATACATTGTCTATTCTCTCTATTGGGATGATGATGACGATGATATTATGTGCATATTATAGAAATGGGACCAAGTGGTTCATTTAACTCAACAAATAATGGATTCATTGCATTGATTTTCCTTTGATAAGCGGCATCCTATTGAATTACTTTGCGTTTACGTGGATGTACAAAGAGACAGAAAAACGCCTCCAGCTATCATTTTCATGATCATCATTGGCATCATGATGAGAAGCAAAGAAAAGAGTCACACTACACACATACTACATGAAATGCAATTCGACTACTCACATAAACAGTTTTCATGTCAGTAGCATTACACATAACAATTGAGGTTCAATAAAAATGGACAATGAGAGTTTTATAAGTTGTAGATCAGGATGAACCAGAGACCGGTAGCTCTTTTAAGCTAGCTTTTGTCTCTGTATTTTTATTCGGTGTGTGCATTTATGCTAAAGGCTCTTCTGCCTGCCTGGAAGATGTTTTGTCCTGAGTGCATTCAAGCATGTAGGTAGAATCACGAAGAGATATTACTCAACCTGTAGACAGCCTACATGACAAGGTTACATACATACATACCCAGCAAAAAAACGTACCAGCTTGTCAGAAACGCCACCAGACGAATTGTATATAAGAAAAAAAATAAGTAAAAGGCTTTTTGTCTCTCTCTCTCTCTTTGAGTTTTCTTTTACTTCCAGCTTTCTTGGATTTTAGACGATTAGTTGCTACTGCACAAGCACAACAACACAAAACAATCAGGTTGTAAGAATTCAAGCAATGTAGCGTGTAGGGCTGTTTTCTGGTTAAATTGCTTACTTGTCTGCTTGTCTATTTTATTTTATCCACCAGCATACCACCACCACCAGGAGCTCCGCTCGGAAATTTCATGGCCAAGGTGATTGTGGCCACTGTGATGCATACAAATTAGGTTGTTATGTATGTAGTGGCTGACAGCGAGCTTAGCAGTAAAGTAAACACACTGTATGTGATATGAAATGAACTGCTTCTCCGCAGGAAGAATACAAACAGGAATTACATGTTTATAAGCGAAATGTATACCACCACCAGCTAATTTCATTGTATTTTTTTCCTCCATTCTTTCGACTGACAGTTCATACACAGTCTCGCAACAACAGTAAAGAAATGTTGGTAAGTTTTCATCTCGAAGCATTTCCGTTTTTTGATGATAGCCCTTGCAAACTGATTGTGAGTTCGTGATGTAATGACAACGATAAAGATTCCATAAAGTGGTGTCACTCTTTTTGCGCTTCCTTTACTTCAAAAATAGAAATTGTTTGAACTAGCGTATATGACGATGATGATGCGTTTTTAGCTATTTGATAGTGGGCGGCAGTAGTGATGGAAGGGGAAATGTAATTCAACAAAGGATTTGATGTTATGCTAAGATAAGCTCTTGGTGGATAGATAATGCGACGTCTCTTGATTTACAAGAGCTTCATCTTTTCCAACTCTCCCTCTAGAATTCTCCCCGCTGTTATACACTGGCTTACTCCTTTCCCCGGAAATACAAAATCACTATACTCGGCTTGAAAACTTTTACGTGAAAGTGTAAGAGCTCTTGTTGTTGTTGTTGGTGTTGTATGAATTCTGCTTCTGTTCTATCATTTTGTTGTTAAGTGTAAATTCCGTGTGGTTTTTACTCCTTGGTTGGCAGACAGTGGAAGTACGGTGAAGAGATAACGCAGAAAAGTAAAAGTGGATTTCCAAAAAATTGAAAGAGGGATGTAGAGTAGGTATAAAAAACTAACATCTAAAACCATCCAAACACGCACTCACCTCGAATGGTGAAGGAAAGGGTGCGAAAATCTCATTTGAGAAAGTGCTACCTAAAGATAAAAAGAAGCTAGTTATTATGGCTTTACATTTCTTAGAATAATAATAAAGGTTTGGTGATGGTGAAGGAGGGTTGGGTGCAACATCCTTAATATCCTTCCTGAGATGGGATGTTGTGGTAGCGGGCGATGATGATTGTGTGATGATAATGTAACCTTCATAAATGAGCTTTCCCGGAAATCCATGAAGTGAAATGTAAAAATGGGATTGCATGAATACATACAGGTTTTAATGCATGAATCAAGAAAAACACATTATTTCAGATCATGTATACATATGTATGTATGCTTTGTCTTGACGTGTCGTAAAATGTTGAGACATAAAATATATTGAACATGTACATATTTTAATCAGTAGCATTAGCTAATCCCTAATTTAACCAAAAAGACAGAGAAAAATAAAATACAACGAAATGATGTAGAGGAAATGAAATATTTTGTATGCATGACATGTCCTCATCAACATAGCGGACCACCACCAGAAATCCACCAATAAAGCTGTATGATTGCTGTACTCGGCTCGGAAATTCATTCAGGCAATGTATATGCACATAACCAAAATGTGTGAGACTTTGCCATCGTTTTAATCTGACTATTTTGGGAAATGGAACGGGAGAAAGCATTTTAGTGAATGAGTTCTCTATTTTGGTTTAACCGCTTTCCGAATTTCTTTGTTGTTTTGTAACGTTCGCAATGCGTTTATGTTTGGATTCGTGGGAGGAAATCAGTGAAATCGAAATCAACATTTCCCACTGCGTTTCAATAATTTTGAAACACAATGCAACGACATGTTTTGCTGTCTAAAGTGTTTTGAATGTTTTCCCTGTGATGTTCCAAGTAAAGTAGGGAACTGCGGTGGTGCGTCTATATTGAATAGCTTGTGGTGGTGTATTCAGTGGGGTAAAAAGTATTATTAGTAATCTACCGGTCTAGGGCCACTTGAGAGAATCACGCAGACTGGAAGCCAGCCAAGCAGACTAACCAACATTAAAGTTGCCATCAACGCAACTTTATATTTTGACTTAACATTTTATTAGGGTGCAATAACATCAAGTGAATATGTATAGCCGTGTGCAGAGGTAATATTACTTGAGTCCACCTTTCTTACTCTGATTTCCACTTCCTTGGATCGTATCTACCATCTCTGTACATGTGTACACTTTCACCCACCCTCTTGTCGTGAGTATTGGCACTTAAAATAAGGTTTCGTTTTAGATGCCGCGTATAACATGCAGACTTCAACAGCCACTTACTTTAACGTTCTTTCTGTTGTGATTTTCTTGTTGCCTGCAAAAATATCGTACATCACGTAACGTGGTGGTCCTTAGTTTATAGGATACACCCCGAATTCATTTCCATTTTCCTAGTAACATGGTTGTTGCATAAAATCTGAAAAACTCTGCTTTCTCCTTTAATTCAGTTTTGGGTCGGGTGGAAGCAGTTTTAATTAGCTTAAGTAAATTAAATTCTTAACAAATTAAAAGTATTCCATAGTACGCAGCATTGTACAACAAAATCATACTTTTTTGTCTGTATTTTAGTGAATTCTTCCCAAAAACTTCTTTCAACGAGTGTTACTTCAAGTTAAACACAACGTTAAATTCAATGAAATGACTGTCATTTCCGGCGAATTAAGTTTTGTCTGTCATTTCACCAAGTTTGTCAACCATGAAACTGTGTATATTACATCATACTTATTTCCAAGCTTTTACAACGGAAATGCTTATTTCACAGCTTATCTAATTCTCAACAGACCATCATATTTTTTCCGTGAGTTAAATCCAGGTCAGATGGTTTATGTGGAAATATAAGGTTTGCGAAAATCTGCCTTCATTGATTTGCAACTTTTTATACAATTTGTTGGTACAGCTTGACTGTATGTAATGATGTAATACTTTTAATTTGTTAAAGCATTATATTTTGTTCATGGCTGACAGACACTTTTTTGAATTATGTTCATGTTCATGATTTCTTTTCTTGCGTCAGACTGTCTTGACTTTCTTTGTAAATGACGAGTTTTGTGGAAAGATGTTGTAGCCAAGGGGCATTAAAAAGATTTATGTTTCGAAACTGAATGCTTATGTAGGGTAAGGCTTGCTAAATGGAGGAACAGGACACCCACACAACAAGAGCAGGAAGAGTAAAGCTTAGATTTTTTCAGTTGCTAAACCAGACATGTGTGCATGGTATGTTATGTTATACATTCATTTTTCTGGTTTTACACGCCCAAAGACCTAGGTGACATGTCAAAATTTATCCCTTATCCTATCTTCTTTCTGTATCACACAACCTCTTCTAAACACAAAGCTTGTCAAGAATGTGAAAAGTGGAGCACGGTTGTTGCGTAGTGATTTTTCACTTCGTTAGCCTTTTCATTCAGGAAAATATTAAAAACACCACTTCATCATAAATTTGCACTAGAAAACTAAGTTTAGCAAAAAAATCATAAATTTTGTTTATGACATTTTGCCTCTCTACTTTTACCTTACCTCCTGCAAACAATGACATTTATAAAATGACTTAGTTGTAATGAATATATGTATGTACTGTTTTATTATAGGGGTACATACTTGCTTGTTTGACTGAATATCGCATTGTAGCTGGAACCAGTGAGCAAGTTAGCAATCCTCCTAGCATGAGTCCATGACGCATGTCGTTGTAAACATGAACAGTAATTGTAATTCCAGAACGAGTAGTCGGTGGTGGTAACATTACATATACTAAATACTGATTTCTCCGTAAATGCTTCCTGAACGTTCGATCAGGGCGGCCCGGATGTTTTAAATTAGTGCTTATCAACAACCACCCTTTCTCCTAGGAAAATGCAAATCCATCTGCAATCTATATATTTCGAAGAAGTCAGCAACATTTTTTATGTTTAGTAATAATAATAATGCACGAAGAGAAGGAGATATACGTGTGCTTTTGTTCTATGTAGATCAAGAAATTCTACTTCGACATCCGCCTTCATTGCAGCAGCCTTAAGAAAATGGTAACAAGAATACTTTGCACGAGAGAGGAAGGAAAAGGATAGACATGAAAATACATTTAATAAAACCACAGCAATAGGACTATAGGCAAGGTTGTTTTTATCTCGAGAACATCTTGTTTCTTAAAATCCAAAATGGCAGTTGTTGCTCCATGTGTAAATGTAAATGTAGGTGGTGGTGGTGGTTGTAGATCGAAAATTTAACGAATCCCTAGAGCATGACAAAGCGTCCACCAAATGTCGTAAGTATGCATCGTGTGGTCTCTTGTCTACTATTACCAAACATTTTCTTATTTCTGCATACCAAGTCTTCTTATGAAACAAGCAATAAGCTAACAACACCAAAGCTACAAAAACACAATGACAAAAACGTGAGGAGAAAAACTCCAGTCGGTTTTGTTGTAAAAATACTAATTGTATTGTGTGCAGAGCTCAGAGAGAAAAAATATGTTTATACACAGAAGGTTTTCATGAAAATTTATGCGGAATTGCCACGCATTCATAAGGCATAACTGAATTGTTACATCTATCTGGAATATGTATAAACGTGCGTGTACAAGCTGAGAAATATATTTTTGCTCATGTCGTCGTCGTCTTCGTCGTAATTTAGTCTAACTTTAAAAAATAAAAGTATATACATTTCAGTTAGTATCATTCGCATCGCATATTATGACTTTCTGTTGTGCTCCAATACTTTTTACTTCTTGTAACAAGAATAAGAATTGTAATGACGGACTGAGAGCAGACAGAAGGAACAATGTGATGGTATGATTGCTGCTCGTAAAAACTTTTATGCGAATGACAATTTTCTCAGAGCTCATTTACTTTTACTTTCGTTTGTTTTTCTTTATTGTGCTCACACAACACTGACCGTAGTAAATTCGTGGTCACTCACAATTTCCAGAGAGGATAACGCAACAATAAAAATAATAACTGCCGTTGGCCGTTGTTGGGTTTGGCTTAGATTTTATTTTATATATTCAGGGCAGTAAAACATGGTATCATGCATAAATTGCTATTAAGAAGGTAACTTGTTGGATTGGGTTATAAATTAGGGATAATCTCGGGCTCTGATCTGAAATCATGTTACACAAATACTTTTTTCTCTTGGCTCGCTTGGAAGTAGTGAATTTTCATTTGAACTGAAAGTTTGCATGCCAGAAACCATTAATTTGGGTTGCAGAACCAGTATAGTTCCTTCATCCACAAAATCAAATTCAAGTGAGCTGCCAAAATTAGAGATTATCACAGCTATTCATTCTTCATGTTTACTATTTAATACTTTAACTTATTGTACGTGTGCGTGTAATGATATGCGTATGTGTTTTGGGATAATGGCATATCAGGGGCAGTCATCAGTAACGTGTAGCAGCCCCTCGTATGAGACCATACCGTATTTTTTAATGTTCTTTTTTAGCGTAGCTTATTTTGTTAGGTAGCTGGTGACAGAAAATTGGATTCACAATCAGTAAAAAAGGTTCTTTGTTGTTGATGATATTCGATGTACATTATTTTGTACGCATTACTTACAACAACAAGGAAACAAGCAACATGTTCTTGTTCCCAGATCTGTACAAAGGCGTACACATGTTTAAGCGCCATGAAAATTCATTCATCAATTCATGAAATGCAGATGACAGCTAATGCAAAGCAGAGTTAAAGTATTTTAGAGGACCAACAGAGTGAAATAGTTGTGTTACGATCAGAGATAAAAGCGAAAAGAATTTTTTTCTCAGACAGTTAGTAACTTTGAAAGAAAATCAAGTCGCAACCAGGCTTCCATCCAAGAACTCACATGAAAGTATATATAGCTCAACGAGAATTTGTGGTGTTTTATGCGGAAATCATTTTCTAAGAATTCATTCAAGTTAATTTTAATGAAGATCGACTGGTTGGTTGAAAAGAGAATACACATAAATATGGCTTTTCTTCATATGAAAATGTCATGTCATTATCACATGAAGAGTTAAGTAATATTCTTATAAAAAAGCTCTACTGTGTTCTGTATGAATTGCATGATATATTATACTCACATATTTTTTTGAATTCTTTTCTACGTTATGCAGAGAAAACATGCATGCCAGTCAGCAGCGAGTTAGTCATGAAAAGTATTCTTTAGAATGGTGTAAGTAATGCAATAGTAGATGACGTTCATTGAGGATAATGAGATGAATTGGGAAAAGGAAGAAATGTTGTGTAAGTATTATCAATGCTTTTGTAAAAGAAGAATGAAAGAAAATGATAATGTATCCATGCATGTGATGATGATTATTATGACGATCATGACGTGACGGCTATATGTGGTTGTGCTGATGCATATGCGTGACTGTCATGTTGGTATGATGAGATGATATTCCACAGAGCCGTGACAAGTCCTGACAAGACCTCGCAGCTAAATAAAAGGGAACACTGTTTCGTATTTCACTTCTCTGAATACATAAAAGTACATAAATTAATTTGAGTTAGAGTGAATCGATAGAACAATCATGAGAATTATGCTTAAATATATAAAGGCTGAAGTATTTTGAACAGGATCATATAACCCCAAGAGTAACGCATATATCACACGTGTAGAAACATTTTACACTCAATAATGAAATTTGACTTATAAAATCAAAACTTAACATACTTAATTTCCAATTCCAGAAAATATATGAAATTCGAACGTACGACTTTAGCTGTGGCTGACCATTTCCAATATTTCCATCATGTAGAATGGAGAGCTTTAAATGTTTCTGTTGTAGAAATGTTCATATCACCGATATTAAATATTTATTTGAACAGCTTTGTATTGCTCTATTCCACAAAACCGTTTTGGGAGTGTTTTCTTGTTTCAACCTTCAAGAGTTAAAAATTTGCAGTTTATTTGACCAAAAATATCGAATTTCCGATTCTCACAAATGACATCACCAGCATTAAACTTATCATTTTGTATGTATGTATAAAATTCATACATTGTTCCTGGACAAAGAAGTATTTTCATCTTGTTAAAGCCTATGCGCTTATTTGTAAAGAAATGTGATATTCTAGTAAGCCTTCTCTAGTTGGGCATGTATAAAATGAAAATATTTCGTTTCATTTAAAAGCACTCATTCGAAAATCATGTCACAAATGATAATTTGCGTTCCTTTTAAGTCTTTGAAATCAGATCTATTTCCATTGAATTCACTTCTCATCCCTTGATTTTGATGTAGCTATATGTTCTATAATGGCTTTTGAAGATAGAATGTTATAGATTTGGTAAGCAAGTAAAACCTTACACACAAATATAGAAAAGAGCCCGCAGCTAAAAACGACTTTTATTTTTGTAAAACTGTTAGCATTTGAAAAGAAGTAGACGGTGACACAAACACAAAATATGTGTTTCATGGTCTGTTTTCTACCAAACAAAACCAAAACACGTTGTTTTCTGTCTGTGTTGACCAAAAGGGAAGAAAACTTGTCAATGGGTGTCAATAGAACACACGAAAAAATACAACAAATGTCAGCATCAGCAAAAAATAAAGTTGTTAGAAAAGAAAAGGATTGCATCATCATCGCCATTACCATCGTTCTCAATCCCTTCCAAGTGACTCAATAAGCAAAAAGGATCAAGCCAAGTCCAGAAAAGGAATGGAATGACAGCTTAGCTCATTGACATGCACATTTACCAAAAGTTTAGTCTGAACAAACGAGAAAAGTTGTAAATTCATGGACATCTTTTTTTACACAGAGAAGCTTATCAATTACAAGATTAAAATTATCGGTTCGGTTGGTTGGCACTTGTGTGACATGACACTTCATTCATGTATCGACAAAGAAGATTAGTTGTTGTATGAATGTGTGTAAGATACATCTTGCCAAACTAGTTACAAACTTTGCATTTGTGAATAAAATGTATATCCAAACTCCAAACTTGCTTCAATACCTCAATCCATACAGCTTTACTATTTAAATCCGTTTCGATATCAGAAAATAACCTAAAGGTATTTGGTCATCAAAAGCGAGGAAACCAACTTGTAGTTTTCATTTCAATGTATATTTGCTATGTATACAACACAGCCACCGATATCATTTTTTTTGGATGGTGGCTGTAGATCCAGGAAAAATCTTCATCCTCCCTTTCTGACATTTTTATCGGCTCGAAAATTCCTGACTTTGCCTGAAGCGTACAAGAAAATAATACAACATTCAAACGAAAATATAGAAAAAATTCTATCCCTCTCTTTTCCTTCATGTGATTTGACTTTTATGCTTATACTGATATTTATAACAGTCGTTGCATTGTGGTACTTCATAAAACATGCATTGCGTTTTCTCTCCCCAGTTTTCCTTTTCTTCTTTTCTATCTCAATTGAAATTCTTGATGGAATATTGAATTTGTGGTAGTAGCACGTAGTGGTAGTGGTAGTATTACCTGCGTAGTATTTATTTCTTACATTACTACAAATAGAGTATGTACATTTATCCACGAATTCAGTGTTTTCTCCTTTTGATTTTCTTCTGATGTCTCACAGGTTTTAGTTTTGTAGTTATGTAATCTGTAATGTATGTACATACATATATTTATAAAGTATTTCTACTTTACAAACTTGGTTTTCCTGAACTTTACCTTGACTCATCATCATGATTAGAAGTGCCTAGATATGTATAAATTGTGGGCACTACTATAACTGTAATCTACCAACATCAAACTCACGTTCAAAGACAACCTTGCACAAACACATGCACGAGGCTTTTGATCCCTGCTGAATATTTGACTTTCGGTTTGGTTTCCCTTGAATCCCGATTGTTTGCACTTCTCTCCCTCACTTTTCCTATCTCCATTTCTTGTATTACTTTAGCCCATACCTCAACACGCTTCTCTTGTGGATGAGAGGAGAGAATGAAAATTGAAGCGAATTTTCGACCCAGAATAGGAGAATAAGAGTGTATATCATGATGATGACTATACAGCAACTTTTACCTTCCATTCAAAGATAATTTAGGATTCATCTTTGCATACAAAAGTGTGATGTTATGTAACAAAGTTACGTTACGTACATATAATACCTACATTGGTAGGAAAAGGTTTTTAGACCAAATAGACTACCAAACCAAACCACATTTATAGTCAAAGAAAGGAAACACACACCAAGGTTGTGTTTGTGCAGCCGTATATGCTTACACGATATTTTATTTCTGCTCTTGTTTTATTAACAGTAAACTAAAATGGAGGGAGAAAGAGGGAAAACTAATATCATTCTTATAATATCATAAATGCATATTATAAAGCAATATATTAAAGAAAAGTTGTAAAGAGAAGAAAAGTAAGAATGTGCGTTTGGTGGTAAAACAGCAGAATTGTAGGGGTTTTCATCTTCTTCCCGTAAAAATGACTTTTTCCTCTCGAAAAAAGGAACCATGAGGGAAAACGCAATGTTTGCTTTTGTGAATGACTGAGCACACACATAACACAGTACATTGAATCATATTCTGTGTGAAATAGCCAAGAAACGAGAGATGCAATATGTCCAGCCTCTGTCATAGCCTTATATAGACATGAAGTGTAGGAAGATGAACCCAAAATCCGAGGAATCTTGAAGAAGGCACAAAACACAACAGACGGAGAATAAGTAACCTTGCACCATCAGAGATATAGCTACTCTTGTTCAGTCTCTGAAAGTTTATAGTAGCTTTTAGTATTTTAGTAGTAAAGGTATGTGTATATCTATTTTTCTCTCAGATTCGTTTTGCCTTTTCATATTGCACGCTTCATGAAAAATATAACGCATACAACATGTATGTAACGTGGACTTGCAATCAGATTGTCTGACTGTTCGAGAGTGTGTGTTGTCTTGTCTTTTTTCATTTGTGTCGAATGTTTTATGTCCTCATTTATCAAGGCGGAAGGCTGAAATATGAGCCGATAGGAGATGGATGAGACTCTCCAAAGAAAAGAAAGACAAAAATCTGAGCGCAATCTTTCTCAAGATGAACAAAGTGAAATATAGTGGAGTGGAGCAATGCATTAGTGCTTTTTTACGACTCTACCTTCTTTGCACTCAAACATTCTTCTTGTTCTCTCAAGAGAGAAAAGCTTGGAATATAAAGCCAATTTTGGTTTATAATATTTTCTTTATGAATCTGGATATATTAACGACACGAACGGGAATATGTCATTTGGTAGTGACAGAGACAGTGGTGTGGTGGGTGGGTAAAAATGGCTAGGATTACTGCACATACAAAAGATCGTCATATGTACGACAATAAACATATTAAAAATAAGAATGCAGGCACAAATCTCTGGATGAAAGCTCAAAAAAGGCTTTCGCAGAACAGCAGCAGAAAAAAACAGACTAGCTATGCACGTACACAGCAGTCTAAAAAAATCGGCTCGAATGTATAATGTAAACATTTCAAGAGCTACAACGATGATGATGAGTAGGGAAAAATTGGTTTGCTGATGGAATCACTGAGCCAAGTAAAGACAGTCACAGCATACTTTTCTCCTGCTACTTCTGTTTTTTGTGTACCACTTTTTTTATCTCATAGCCAAACAACTGGATTTATGGGGAGATTTTTCTAGGATTACATTTTTCCCTTATTGGTTCTTAAAGATAGGAATTGTGATAGATTGACACTTATTTTCAATGCGACAGCCAATCCAACATATATGTGACGAATAAACACATGGATATAATGTAGAGTTAAGTTACGTGTACAATTGTACGATGCGTGCATATGTATGTATCTTTATGCTTATATATTTTTATGGCATTTCATTTCATAGTCAATAGTCAGGGAATCATAAAAATATCTCCAAAGCTTTTTGTCTTCATATTCTATTATTGGACAACAACTTACCTATTTACTTTCTAAAAATCCATTTCGTGTGCAGCTGACATTCATAGATTTTCGTTTAGTTTGGCTTTTAGAGAGTGCTGTTTATGCGATACTGGGAGTTTTTTCGAATTGCGTCCCAGTAGGATTTTCTGACAGTTTTTGTGAGCATCCAGCAAGTGTTTAATGTGTAGTGGCAATGATGGCGAGTTACTGGCTTGGCTGGAATGTCAGTTTTGCTTTTAGGAGACAAGGGAAACGGGACCCAGGGGTGCAATTAAGGTTGAGTAAAGGGTTACTCTTCTGGTTGCTCTTGCATAAATTATATGGATGACCAATCGGTTTTTGTTCGTCCATTACAACAATAGAAAATAAAATACGCGCACTTTACTACGTACTTCCTGTTTGAGCTATTTTTCCTTAAAGGATCTCAGTGAATGATAATAATAGCAAGGATGATAATTCTTTCGGGGGTACTAAATACTCTATTGATAATAAATACATACTTCCTCTCCAGTAAAGTGTAAGTTTATGAGCTGGAAAACATGAGTCATTGCCCGTAAAGAGCTATTTATTTTTTGAGCATTTGTAATTTTTGGAATATTGGCTTTGTGGAATTGAAAGGGTTGAGAATTTATTTATTGAAACTATTTTGC
Organism: Entomobrya multifasciata; assembly: GCA_034693345.1. NCBI lineage: Eukaryota > Metazoa > Arthropoda > Collembola > Entomobryomorpha > Entomobryidae > Entomobrya > Entomobrya multifasciata. Next base: position 13,303 of record JAQFXM010002514.1, read on the forward strand.
TTTAGTGGTCATTTATATTTATACATACATACTTGTATTTCATTTTGGTCAATGATTTACATTCAAGTAATGCACACAGTTTACTTCTGAAATAGCTTTTAGGATAATTTCCCTTCATTTTTCAGTTTTGTATCTAGATCTTTTGTTTCAGTACATTGTATTGTTACTACAATGAAGTCTAGTAGTTTTTTTTTGGCTGGGATGTTGCATTCAATTAGCAGGAAATTGCTTGTCTGTTGATTGAAGCAGCAGTAATAATTAGCAAGTACACTCATTGTTGTAGTAGTTTGTCATTTGTTCTTACTTGGCAACATTCTTTCTTTAGTCATATACTAGACTGTATAAAGACTATGGTGTATTGTATTTTCAAGTCATTTTCAGTTTTTGAGCTTATCGTCGTCATTTTGGGGGTTGGTCTCTTTGGAACAAATGTTCATGCTCTATAATTCAATAGGCAGATTATCAAGAGAGAGAAAGAAAAAGAAGAAAAAAGTGTTTTTGACAATGTCACAGGAGATTTTTTTGTTTGTAAAAGTCAGCTCATGAAACTCATACGTTTATAGAAAGAAAAACAGAGTAAAAGGGAGTAAAAAGGGGAAATTTCTTTACTCACGTACGTATATACACAAAGTCTTGTAAATGCAAACCTAGTACTTTTGCTGCAAAGTAGTACCAAAGCTGGTTACTTGCTTATGAAGTTTTCTACCATCAAGTAAACCAGTACACGACGGAATGCTACTCTACTGGGAACTTTGTCCATATTATACGGATTGAGTGGTTAGATTGACATTACTAATGCTTTACAAATGCCAAGTTGACTCAACCTGGTTTAGTGAAAAAACTAGCTGGCCTTCAGTAGTTCATCCTCCCCTATATCCCATTCCAAATATACCACATTTGCTCTTGTACATTTCATCTTCGTAGAATTACCCGATTCAGAGTAGAAAAGCTGAATGGAAGTGAGGAGAAATGCACACAAATGCAACCCCGAGTGGCATAAGAAAAATTGGATGGGTGAGGCTCTAGCTGCTACTCTTTTGCTACATCATCATTGTTTTTGGGGACGATGACGCTTTACCACATTTATCCAAAATACCAGGTCGAGTTCAATTTTTCAATGCATTTTTTCTCTTTCATTGCTTATTACTGGAAATGAAAGAAAAAACTAGGGTTTTACGATTTTCTCCCCTGTTTGGTTGCAAGAGTTGAGCTGTTCTAGTGTGTGTATATTAGAGTGTGTAAAACAGTGGTAGACGGAGGTGAGGTGGAAAGGGGGATGATGTGGAAACTGAAGCAGAGCATCTATTTTTTATACTTTTACTTTTATTATTATTACTAATAGTGAAGAGGAGAAGGCTCCAACTGTACTGTAAAAACTGCATTTTCTGAAGAGAAATCAAGTGAGAAGGGAGAAAGGTAATGCGGAATGGCAAATAGAAAAGTGACAGAGCAAGAGTAATAGTGGTAACAAGCCAAAGCCAAGTCAAAGTCAAACTATTATACAGACATAGTCAACTTCATATCACTGCCACCTTATATTTTCCCTCACTATTTATAGAAAAAAGAGAGAAAGAAAAGTTTTTGGAGAGAAAAGTCAAGTCAAATGTGTTATGTGAACTATGTAGGAATGGAGTATAAAAACTTCAAACTCTTTGCATATATCCCATTCATTCTCGAAGAATGAAAGTTGATATTTTGAGAGACTGCAGAAATAATGCATGCCACACTGCTACATTGTATTCACTTTTGACTGGGCTTCTCGAGAAAAAAGGGAGATTTTCAGCTGTGGAGGAGCGTAAAGTATTATTAGAAATAATGTGGTCTAATAGCACATCTTTTCTCCCCATTCAACTCACTCTCTTATGCCGTGTTGGTATCCCATTCAATATTCACTGCCACTGCCTGCGTGTGAGTTAGAGATGTATATAATACGTCCATTGACATGGCTCCAAGGGAAAATAAAGAGTCTAATTTTTGACGGATTTAAAGTGCCCAAACAACCTCATTCCTTCTCTATAAGGCAGCTAACAACGACTTTACTTGCTACTATTCTGCATAATATATGCACTATATTTACCACGTACGCACCAATATAGTAAAATTTTATACAGGGACACAGTATTTTATATACATACTACATACATATATACAAACCCATTCAAACAAATAGCAAGTAAAATAGTGAAAATAACATGCCTATAAACTACAATTATACTGTGCTCTAGTCACTCGCAGCTGCAGCAGTCAAGAAAAGTCAACATTCACTCACTTTTGGTTAGAGAAAAGGGTGCACCCTATTTGTTTTAGTTTGCCTCTCATAAAGCTCATTCAATTCTCTTCTGACAACAAAACAGTTCTTTTCCTCCCTCATCCTTCCCAACGATGAACTACTGATTTTGTCAAAAAGCTACTTAGCTTATTGACAATAAGCATACATATTTCCAATAGCATTGGGATGGAACTATCTATTATGTGAAGTGAAATCAGAGCGTATTATTCATAAAACACTACTATTATTCAGGGAATGCAGAGTATTTCTTCTACATCAATTTTCTCTATTTGCTTTCTCGTTCGTTTATCTCCACTTACTCTCACACTGTCTCATTCTCAATTACAACAAGGCCAACAGCTACAGCATCATCAGCATATAATGCAAAACTTCAAATTGAACTAGTAGAAATGTGAGAGGAAGAGATGTAGAGAAAAGACAATAGAATCCTTATTACGATTATTATGAGCAAGGTGAATGGGAAATGTTTTCAAAATGACTACATGGAATATAGTCCCACGAAACGGTAGTCGTAGAATCATTATGAGTGTGATCAGATCGTGCTCCCTATTTGCAGTAAGGATTTTGAAAAACCTCTCATAGCACAATTTCTCATTTTCAAACCTCTTCAAAATGTCTGTACTTCCCACTTTGGGAAGGTATGTGAACAAACATACATGTAGTTTTAGCCATTTCACTTTTTCCAAGTGACGAGCAGATTTTTTCTTGTCTTTCATTAAACACAATCTGCATGCTTGATGCATAGATAAGCACGCTAGAAGGTGGTGATGACGGTATGACTTGTTGTTATTACGAGAATAAATGAAAATCGTGGAGAGAGTGGTGATGTAGGATCTAGTTCAGGATGTTATGTGGGGGGAGTCCGTTTCCATAATAAGTGAAGAGACGTGTAGTGTTGATGACGAAGTAGTTTGGAAAATGTATAAAGTAGTAAATATAACGATGAAAACTGGAACGACTGTATTGTAATAAGTGAAGAATTGAAATTCCTTACTTCAATTCAAGTCTTAAAACAGGACGCTGAACAGCTCAACGACATTTTACTTTCCTTCCTTCCTGCTTGGGACAACGGCTGCCATTGTGATTATCTGGTTGTATGACGGCAGTGATGCTGTTGCTGTGATGACTATGGTAATAGTGCCCTACCCAATCTCCAAGTTCCCTTCTTGCTCAGGATTACCGTTTAGAAGATTCAAGATTTGGATGCTAATACGAATATATGCCGTGGTTGTGGAGCTTTCTTATGATAATAATAATAATCATGATAATAGTAATAATTCCAACTCCAGCAGTTTTATGTAGCACTCCTCTGTAATAATAAGTACATGGACCAGCGTTAGTGGCTTTAGTTATGATAGTAGGAATGTGTAGCATGTGTGTATGTTTAGAAGGAGAGAAATGAAGAGATTTTTTTTGTGGTTTGTTTCCTTGTAATAATAGTTGCAATAATCTAGTTTCTCTTGCTTCTGCTCTCTTCTTGTATCACTTTCACTTGCGTGCTATTGATAGTGGCCTGGGTTGGCTTGGCTTTGTGCACTTTTTGCTCACCAGAAATTCCACTAGATTTTCCAAAAGAATTCAGTTGTCCTTATTTGACAGAATAATTTGGTTTATGTATTTTACGTGCTTTTTGCTGTGAAAATACACATAGAATTGGAGTAAAAAGCTATTGTGTGTAATATAACTGGAGAAAGAAAATGGAATGTATAAGTACACAGCATATCCCAGAATCTTTCGTTTTAGTCTCACATGAAATATTATTTTATATGCGTCTGATGCGTGTGTGTGTGTACATTAATATGAGAAAAAGTCATATTCCATTAAATATGCCGTATATACATTTTGTGGTTTCTAGCAATGCTTACTCCATGCATATATGTAATATTAAAGATGGGAGTTTTTTCTGCCGTTCCCTCGATCTTGCTCATTTCTTCTTACAAGAAATTTTACTTTCTCCCTGAAATACATACATTTATAAACATAAATTGGTAAAAATTGAGAGTATACTCATATTTGACACATTTATTATACCAATACGACCTATGGCCTATTATAACCATTACGAATAAATATTCATATTACAATTGTATGAAGGAGGAAATGTAGTTCTGAGGCAATACTTGCTAAAAATATTCTTGAATTTCGATCTCAGGAAAAGGGAAACCTCCAAGGAGTCCTTTTCTAAATAATAATGAATATAAGTTGTGTACATTCCTTTTCCCTCTCAATGGCGTCAGTAAAAGAATGGAACAAAAAACACAGTAGTACAATACTCTAAATATCTTTATATTACAAAAATTACTTTTTTTCCAAATTCAGCGAATAAAACGAGTCGCCTGTTTCTTAGATAGATACACTTGAATTTGCATTATTCTGACAGAATAAAAGGAAAAATCGAGAATTTAATGCAAAGTGGATGAGAATATTTGGAAAATATAGTTAGCATTGTTGTATAAATGATGTCTGTAGATAGTACGCTGCAAAATTTTAAACCTAGAAACGCATAGGGTAAGGGTCACATTTAATTCAAATACACTCTAGAATGCCGAATGAGTTTGAGTATACCTTCTTGAAAATCTTGGTCACGAAAGAGATCCTTCCTTTTCTCCTATTCGACTTCCCATAATATCCGTTTCTGTAATGCTGTACAGCTACACCATTAAAACAACCACAGTAATAAAATTCGGTGTGTATTTCGATTTTCACTCAGTATGGGGCATCCTGAAAAGTCGCAAAGGAGGGTGAATTATGCTGAATTCAAAATTACAAAATGAAATGTAGCCAGCTTATTTGCATATTTCTTGGGGTTTTGTATGATTCTTCTGTACATCTTACTGCTTTCTTTAACTTTCTGTGCCCTTTTACACTATTATAGTTATGTTGTTCTTTTGTTCATCTTTTCATTGCGAAATGCACATTAAAAGATTTTTATGAAGACGTAAAAAGGAGAAAAAAACAGGCCATAGAAGCTATCATCAAGCATTGTATGAAAATGATATAATTCAACAAAGTTCCATAAATTTATTTTTTTGGGTCTGTTTAGGTAAACCTCCTTCCACGACGACATGCTACACAGTTATTGTACAAAAAATCAGCACAAGTCTCCGTAATCTGGGAAGTAGATAAAGCCTCATCGCCATAAAGTTCTGCATGTGCTTCGATGTTTTTACACAGTTGCATTAATGAGATGGTCCTCTGTTTTCCCTTTTCATGATAACAGTACAGAAAACAGAGACCTCTTTTTTAAATGTACATAAAAAATCCGTGATGTTGTCTAATGATATATGAACATGAATAGGTGAATGGGAATGGTTTTTATGTAGAAAAATGACTTTTTTCTAGCTATAAATAATACACAGTACACATACTTTTGCAATGAACTGGATTACTGAGCTCCAAAATAAGATGGAGAAACGGTGCTACATGAAGCACCCCCGCCGACAACATTACATTTTTACTCTGGCAATGTATTTTCTGTCATTTTATTACTAAAGACATCCAGTGTGGTTATGATACATGAATGGCGCAATAGATTTTGGAGGAAAATATGGAACAGTTTTTTTTTGTTTTAGGTCAACATAATAAATTTAGATGAAATTATTGTGACATCAGCGTAGTTTATTTCATACAAAGTTTAATTATAAAACGGGAGGACAAAATATTTGACTTTGAGTCATTGAGTGCAAGGCTGATTAGAATTTCGTGATTGCCCTTCTGCACTTAAAGTATTTTAAGACAAGGTTATAGGACAACTTTAAGAGAATAAAAATAACTTGCGAAATTGGGCCTTTTCAAAATTTATTAAGTAATTTAAAGGTGGAAAGTTGCCTATTCTTCTATAGTAGTTTACTTTACGCGCTTTTCCCACACAACAACGGATTTGCTGGCTGATATGTTGGGGTCGCGGTCTTAGACTGAGTGTCAGAGGGTAAGACACTTTGGAGGACGATTAGTCTTGTAACAGAAGGTCTTCATTGCCCATATCTTGTCTCGCCATCCTCTGAAACAACTCAAAAAGTGTAAAACTTCTTTCTTTAAATCTCTCCAGTCAAGTTCAACGCAGCCTCTTGCTATAAAATTGAGCTGCTGTTGCTGCTACGATTACTCCTTCTACTCAAGTAAATGCAATTTAATTCCTTTGTGCACTGCAATACTGGCGATAGTGTTGCTATTATTGTAATGGCCATGGCCCGCACTTGGTGCTCTTCTAGCTCCATGTATGTATTTCGTAAAGAAAACAGTGCTTGTATGCCATATACTTTTGTTGTCGACTGTCTTGATTGTTTCAATAGCTGTTAAAGAACTCTTTTCTCTGCCCATTGTTTGTGATATATGCCCAGCAATTTCGTTATTACAGCGGTAGTAATTGCCTTCTGGGTTTATGTACGGAAATGTCTTACACTCTTTTCCTTCGTCTTCTTCTTACAAAGGTAGTAATAGAGCTGTCTGTCTGGAGAAAAGCTGTAGCTAAAACATATAAAAACCAGGAACATTGAACTGGGCTGTTTACCAAACAATTCTGTGATACAATGCCCAAGTGTGCTCTATAGGTTTTGTGTAAAAACAGATTGAACATACCACTTAAAAAGAAGCACATTTTTATTTTCTGAGTAGCCACTTCTAAACTTATTGTACATGACGATGAAAACACATTTCGTACAAGGAAAAAGCAATAAATGATCCAGAATGCGTTTAATATATGACCGATTATTATATACAGCGTGTAAGCTAGAGTACTGTAATATATTATGTAATTTTGACTTATTGTTGTGTGGTCTTTACTAAATGTTTTGTAGCACTAATTTCTTGCAACAACAACAATATTTTCTTAAAGTCCAATAACCTTGTACTGTAGTAGTACATCAATTGGTCCAATACGCGTGAAACACCTTCAACTTCTGGGAATACAAGCAATTATTGTAGAGAACAGTTTTTTCTTTCTTCACGTGTTCCTGAACCCAAAAACAGAAAATATACACTTACAATTATATATGTACAGTGTACAAGCAGTATGTTTTTACAATATCTGGTAATGGTGGTGTTGGGTATAAAATCCAAGATGTAACTTTGCTTAAACTTTTACTTTCTCTGCGATTTCACCGATTGCCCACCCATTCTTTCAGACTCAGTGCTTTCTTAAAGAAAACAGAAAAGTGTTTATGAAAAATTTATGTTAATGATATTTCGTTATTGCTTTCCTTGTTCTCAAGAAACATAAAAGGCAGTAGTGTGCACTGTTGGGTATGTGTTGTTGGTAAGTGGATGTCATCTTCCAAATTGTCGCACACACGATACGAACATCAAAGCTAGTATTTTTAGTGGAAACAATGTCGTGTGCATAGTGCGTAAGTGTCTCAAGTCTAAAGAGTACGCACACACGCTTCTAAGCTTTTTGCAATACAAGTCACTTCCTCTCCATAAAACGATAAATACAATGTCACATCTACTCCAGCGTCATGTTAGAGAAAAAGGACAAAAATGTAGGCATTGTCAAAATGTCCACACATAACATAACCATAGTCCAAAGCCACCACCACCACCAGACCACACCACTAACCAAAGTCAAAGGCAGCAGCAGCAGCAACAGAAGCCAATAAGCCAGCAAGCCAAGTAGTAAGTGTTGGTGAAAAGTCAAGGCAGTAGCGTGTACAAAATTATCTTTCCTTTTTCCCACTTATTCATTTATTTCTAAAAAAGACGAGGCTCTCTAGTAACAGGCTAAAACATCCACGAGCCGAAAATGGCTTCTTTACTCTTGCATGACCATGTGAACAAGAAGATTACATTGTATTTCTATTTTCTATTCTTCTACTAAGAGTAAAGCTATCGAAAGCTAACCTAGTCAACAACAAGGGATAGCCATGTGAAGATGGAGAGCGAAGAGTTAGTCGAGCGAGTACACCAAGTATGAAGTACAATACTAGTAGTGGTACTACCATCATCGTCATCATCTAGCTACAAAAAAGCTCTTGTACTGGCTGACTTTGAGTTATGACGAGATAGTCATAAATTCCGATCTACTCCTACAACTTCTATTATGCCACATCATTCACCACCGTACATACAGTCTAATGGTTGGTACATGCTGCTTCTAGACCAATTTTATATATCTTTTCCCAAAGGATGGATAAGTACATTAAAGTTTATTTCATAAATGGCTAGTGAAAGAGAAAGTAAAAGCTGCAAAGGTTTTGGTGAATGAGAAAGAAAAAATATAATGGATTGTTCAAGAAGTTGCTATATTTTCTCATTCACTTCTCCTGTTACCATCTCTGCCTTGTGCAATCGGTGGACTAGAGGTCTTTTCATAATTTGTCTGCTATCTCATGTATTATCAGAAACTAGTTTATCCCAGGCCTACACTTTTTGACGCGTATTAAGCTAAGCTGAATCTCTGCTTTTTATTGAGAATGAGCGACCATACCACACATGGCCATATATAATAGTAAACCTTGTTGGCAATAAATAGTCTTAAACTTCCTGTGTATGTTTTATTTCTGAGAAATGAGATAATTTTTTTCTCGGGCCGTCCTACTGATTTCTTTATCTATTTCTTCATAAAATACAGCAGTTTGGTGGGCGAATGTGGGAAGCGGGAAAAAAGAAAGGTAGTATGGAAGACAAAGTTTACAAGCCGTTGCCAGACCACTTGAGATATTTTCATCACATATTTGCTTCTTTTTTATTTTGCTCATCACAAGAGAAAATTTCGATGACCAATTTCAACAGTTCATTGTTATCCGGATGAACTATAAGAGACAGTAAATGTGTAAGTTTCTACAATAAATGCTTATAATATCAACCAGAGGATGGAGGCGTCGCTACACTGATGACTGAAGGATTTAAGCCATTGAGTTTTTTGCTGTCATCAGATCTTTTTACGTAGAGGAAAACAGTTTCTTTTCATGACTGTTGTATGTATCATAACTTCATAACCCAAAAAAAGTTAGTACAGAATCAACTTGTAATGGTTCAGTTGTTGCACAACAGAAAATGTTAACCTCCTCTCCAAACTACTGCTTATCTTTATCGACGTCGTCATCATATTTTAGTGGGAACAGCGGATATGTGAAAGGAATGGTCAAGGATGACTGACCCAATCTAAAAGAGTTGTTATATTGTTGCTGTCAAGATGACTGGCTACTAAAACTACAAATAAACTGACTTGGCGATATTGCCAAACCAAAAGAGAAAGTACAATTGCAGCAAGTACGAATAAGAGTAACTGCCAGTGAACATCTTTCTTTTCAACGGCATGTTGTTGTGTGCGTATTTTTTGTTGTCGAAACTATTTTCGAGTGGTATAAAGTTGCTGGACAATACTCATTTATTTTTATGTTATGAACGAAACATCGTTCATCATCTAGTGCAGTGAAGGCACACATGCACGCCCACCACTCATCATAACATCTTTGTAAGAAGAAGATCAAAATTAATGTACTACTTTTGTTGCAATTTAGCCTAATGTTCAAAAAATTCAATGAAAAATAGAAAACATTAAATCACTGGGGTAAAGAAAAGAGCTAGGCTAGCAGACATCGTATATTTGTAGTAGTAATTGTACTTTTATCGATGGAAAATGCAAGGATAACTGTGAGAACAGTTCAGAAAAAAATTGAAAGATTTTTTCCCAAAGTGTAAGTGCATTTGCAAGAAAAGAATGTAAGAAGTATTTTTTGATATTCCCAGTTAAAAAGCAAGCGTTTTTTTGTTCTAGATTGAGGATTTATGCTATAAACTTTATTCGTTGAACTTTTAGTTAGGAGAACTCTCATACTTCTTAGAAGAATTCGAGCTTTTGTAGATAACTAGGCATATCCTATTTTGTACCCACTATTATTATCAGCTTCATTTTTGTACGTTCTTCGCAAACAAGGAAATCCTTTTTTGTTTGATGCCACTGGCGAATATTGAAGTCAAGTGAAAACGGAAGAACTAGAACTAGCGTGCATATGAATGCTGCAACATGTACATACATACATGTAAGTACATAAGTACTATACTAAGAAGAAAATTTAGAAAATCATAAAGATGCACCATGTCGGAAGAATCGAGGAATATAAGTACACTGCTTCTTTCTCTACATCTAGTCGGAATTTGTCCTGTATTTCTCTTAATGCTGATGCTTTGTACTCACTCGCTAACTTGAAAAATCCTTTTTTGCTCTTGTTTTTTGTTTGAGCTGTATAGTTCAACTGAAATGTAACGGAAGTGTACGCGTTGGAACGCACACTATGATATCGCAAAAAAGTAGAACACCAGAAGTCGAGGATTGATGTTGGTAATAACAAATGTAGAATTTGTTAGTGAAAGTGAAAAAAAGAATGAATGTCGATCGTATTTTTAATGTAACTTCTGTCTCCCTCATCTTATTGGTCTTGAGTCCAAGTCCAAACAATTTTCAAATTCGTATTGTATGTAAATGGGCAACGCAAGTGCGAAAAGAATGTCAATAGATGCGAATGATTTAGTTGAAGATTGTTTGCAAATAATCGAAACGCCGTTTGATGATTTTACATTTTCGCTCAAAGAGTACTTGTAATGCAGATGGCAAATTTTCTAGATTATTGAGGTTCAAAATTGGGCGATATACTAAAAGATATAGAAAATGTGTTATACGCACAAATGCACGTGTATTTTCTGCAAAGTACCTATAGAAGATATGTACACGAACAAAATATTGTTTTGAAAAGATGGGCTTGTTTTATATTTCTTGTAAATTTCTTGTATTATACCCATGTAGTATATACCAAACTGATATTGCAAATTATCCTTTTATGTTTAACTACTTTGTTCTTTCTGGGGGATGTTGGACTATAAATACCAGTTTCTCGGTGGTATCGCACGGGTCCCGTACTGTCCAATCA
>JAQFXM010002515.1:0-24455 GCA_034693345.1 Entomobrya multifasciata
AATTAAAATTTTACAATCTTTATTTTTTCAGTAATTCAATTTTTCAGACGGGTACTTACATAATTGGGGCCCGGTATGTAAGCAAGTGGTTACAATCATTTTGTCTTCTCTTCTATTTTATATGTATGTATATGTCCAAGTCATATGAAGGTGCATGCAAGAAAAACGTTAGTAAAGGAAATTAAAGTTTATGAAGTAAATTAAGACTTTAAGACATAAAAAACAAGAAGCACGAAAGTAAGAATATGAGGTTTCAACAAGACAGGTTCACATTTCCTAATAATTTCATAACTGCTGAAGAATCGTGTAGGATGTACGGTTCTCTTTTCAGTGCTCGTCTCTCTGTGGCTAATTCATATTGGAAGAAAATTAAGAGATTTTCAGGTGGCAGTATAATATATAATTATAATGACAGTTGGTGGCGTAAAATACAATGAAAACAAAAACGCGACAAAAATATTTTGTTGAAGGAATGCTCATTTCATGTGCATGAACGCGTGGGCATGCCACCACCAATTTAGTAAGAAGAAGTGAGCGTAATAGGTATACTTAAAAAGAAAAAAAGGACTCCACACACACACGGGCGAATGGATTCTCTTTTCTTGTTAAACTGGAACAATTTGTGGTTTTTTGTGCAGACTTAGTAAGAAAAAAATAAGCAAGCAAAGTTATCTGAGAAAGCATGAGAGAAAACGTAGAAAGTTTTAAATCATCTACTTTTATTTCTACTTTCTCCGGTTTTTATAATATGTATGTATATTTTTTTGTTTTGTTGGTATGGTTTTCGTGCGGTTTTACAAGTGGATCATAAGTAATAATTCTAACATCTTTTCTTTTTTTTATTACTTTCTTTGTGGCTGATACAGGTTAGCTATGGAGACAGCAACGCTGGCTGGTGGTGGATTGGTGTTTCCAGCTGCAGCACCTGTGACTGGTCCAAGCCCTGGATTTTACATAACAACACCGAGTCCCATTCTCCGAGCTCCAATTCACTAGTTAAGTGATATTAACTTCTACAACTATACTACCACATAATATATACCATATATTATGCATATATTCACACTTCGTAAAAAAAGCATACATTTATTTGCTATTATTATTGCTACAAATTATTTACCGAAAGAAAGTAATTATGGGGAAAAAATAGAAAGAGAAGATAAGGTCGTCAATTTAAATTTCTAAAAATTATGAAGTAACCATCTATCTCTGATAGAAATCAACAGAGAGAGGGATTAAAAGAAGAAAAGCATGACTATTTTATTTAGGTGTACATATTTTATCAAGAAGAGGTATTCAAACTTTAATAATTTTATTCTTTGATCGTTATTTGAAGTTAAAAAATGATGATGATGATATTATTATTATAAAAAATACTACTTATTATACATATGAATTCGTAATCGCGTGAGAATTTTTTTAGATCTGGTCTTCGTCGTATTAATGCTTAAAATGTGAAGATAAGAATATGTCGCAGCATAATCAAACGTCTATCTCTACCTTAAGTAGAGTGCGTGAAAAATGTCCGAAATCGAAAAGGATTACTTTGGAAAGTATGTATCAAATATTGAAAAATGTGAGAACGACATTGGTGTCTATTTAATTCGTTTGTACAGAATATTGGAATATAATTAAAAATTGGTATTCATCGTTAGAGTAGATTTTAGATACAGAGTAATAATTAAAAATAGAGATCGAGCAGGTGTGGATATGTATTTAATATTTAGGTAGTTTATGTAATAATGTATATTTGTCAGTCATATATATTCATATTTACATTAATTTCATAAAGGCAGCTAGTCGTACACACTTTTAAATATGTATAAAATCGGAGCGTTATAGCGCAGCAGCGGTGTTGTTACCAATATAATAATTTTAAATTCGGATTTTTTAGTCTGTATGCATGTAAAACTGCTTAGAGTGTACAACGGTGAAATCAAAATCAGGATAACAATTTTTAATTAACATGTAGATCTTAAACCTGGTAGTCGGTGTAAATCCTCAGTATTTCAGAAAAAACGAGTCATTAAATATTTGAGAAAAGGAAAGAAATGAATTGATTGGTTAGAAAAGTAAAGACGGGCAAAGTGAAAGTAAGGTAAATTCTACGATAATGTTACAGTAAAATGAATACTTAAGGATAAACTACAAACACAAAAACATGATCTGATCCACGCATGACAAAAAATTATGCTATAGGAGACCATTAAGAAGCGAAAATTGTGGTATTGCCGAATTATACTTACACATAAAATTTTACTTTCTTTTCTAATTTTTCATCATGATCATAACAAAAACAAAAAAATGTTCATGTATCAGTTGCCAAAAATTTGGAATCTAAAAAACTATTTAATCTTGATACTTGCGAGTGTAAAAAAAACTTTCATTTTTACAATTTGATGAAAGAAACGTAAAAACTTTGAAACGGATGGTACATATATTGATACATATTTTGATTAAATACTAAAGTATATAGTCAAGTATACATGCATATATAAAAGATAGGTATACTATTTACATTAAGTAAAAACTGCAATCAATAACTTCATAAGTGGTCATATGTTTATATATATGACATACTCGCCGAGAACATAGGCAAATCAGGAGAAAGGAAAAACATGATAAACCTTTTTATATGGCTCATTATTTTCGGAGGACGCGGTATGTTGTTAGCATTTTTGTTATACGTAAAAAAAATATTTCATACATAACATTTATCTAGAAGTTAATTTTTTCTCGCAATATCTAGATTTTACATGTAAAATGACTGGTTGTGTAAACCGTCATTTGCCAGTGTTATCTTTCGGAAAAGTCATCATTCTCTTATATGCATATGTACATATTTAAAAACAGGAAAAATACATAAAAAAATATGGTAAAATAGACGTTTATATAATTTTATCATTTAATTTAACAAAGAACATCTCTTCATACTAGTCGATCATGTCCCGAGAGAGTTAAAAAAATACATCAGCATATGTACTGTGTGTCATTTGCAATTATTCAATCAATATTTAATTGTGAATATTATTGATTTCAGTTGGAGTTTTTAAAAGACAATCGTTAAAGACATTTTATTTATATTTATGTTATAATATTGTTAACTTTTTTGCTTGTATATTGTTTTGGGTTGACGTTTCTTGAGCTGTAATCTATTTATTTATTTATAGACAAGGCAGTTTGATTATTAAAAAAATATTGTGCAGGAACAACAGTAACTTGAGTTATTTTATATATTTACGAATATTTTAGAAGAAAACAAATCAATTTTCTTTGTTCAATTTTATGTGTGTATTGTTAAAAGGTTAGGATCAAAATTTTGCTCTGTAGCACAACCTCAGGAAATAAAAATAACTGGCAAGCCCGGAGAAATAAAAGTTGTGTTTTACTTTTTGTTTATTTTTTGAGGTTGAAGATTGCAGAAAAAATCGATAACTTTTTTTTGTCATTTACAAGAAAACATGATTATGGGTAATATCGAATTCACATAGGAGCTTATTATTTATGAGTTTTCGTCTTGTCATTATAAATTTATTTGTTGCTGTTGTCACTTTATATATCTTTAAGTATTATGAAAAGACATTATTATTATCAATTTTAACAGGTTATTGTTTTGTTGTAATTATAATATTTACAAATACCAAATTTAATAGAATTAGGTCATGAATTATATATGTTCCTTCAAAAAAGAATACAACAATGTGGTGCAAGAATTGATGAACTATACGTAAAAAAATATATTTGAATAAATGTTAGAACACATTGATTTGGCTATTCTGTTATGATTGCTGTTCATTTATAAAAGCTAAAGAAGTAAAAACAAGATCGTTAAAAAAATGTTTATTTCTTTGTTTTGCAGTTTATTTTATTTTTTGTTATATTTTATTTTTCAGGCAACAATTGCATGGGTTTATCCTCCGGTGGCTCTATCTTTCATACAAAGATAACAAATTGGAACTGAAATGGCTCAATGATCATGAATATCAATTTAACTAATTCTATCATAACAATCTCATTTAAGCCATGTTTTTACTACACAATAAAAAATATAAACAGACATTCCATCAATGTAACCTGAAACTCGTTTGTACTACTGCAAGGTGACAAACTACTGAACATGGTGCTCAGCGCTCACTATATATCCATATCCAACGCATTTTACAAAGGAAAATGCAACAATGAATCCAAAATTGTTTCAAGAATTCTTTACCTCAAGGCATAAGCATTTACAACAAGCAGTATTACACAGATTTTGATGTTTCCAAGAAAAAATGTACACTTTCATACTTCCGACTGCATAATAACTTAACAAACAATAAATCTTACCTATCTTTACTTCCGTTACCCTCTACGTAGTTTTTAAGGCAAGCAATCTGACCAGGGTTGACAATTTTTGCTCCGAAAGTAGTAGCAATTTTTTTCTTTCTTTTGTGGTGACCATATTTGTATGAAGTCCACATACAGTACGTACAAAGTATATAAAATATCATTAGGCGAATCTTATAGACCTTGTCTGTCTATCTTGGAACTTGGACAAACTTGATTCAACAAAACTAGGACAAATGACAAAAGTTCAATGAAGATGAAAGGACACGAATAGACAACTGTCGTGTCCCCGTAATAAATATATACTTCTTTTTTCTTCTTACTGGAATAATTCTATTCAATACCTTATATCTTCCCTTTTGTACCAATACCAGTATACTTCCTTCTCATTTTCCACAAAGAAAAAAATCATCGCATTTTCCATCTTCATTTTTATCTACTAAATAGCGCTACTAGTCAGTAAAATTGTACACCAAGAGAGAGAGAAAATGTCTATCCATCTACCTAAGAAACATGTCTCCATGCTTATGTGAATCGTTTTACAACAACAATAGTATTAAAAGGTTGTGTTGGTTGTTAGTAATAATGCTAATGCTCCACTTTAGTCAAGTGTTATTGTTACATGGGTGCAGTATGTATTGCCACTACCACCATATACGTCGACTATCATCATGAGATGGTGATGGTGTTGGTGGTGGTGGCGATGTGTAGCTTTAAATATATTAGTATATAAGACGATAAATATGTCAATTGTGATTTATCGGGATTCACGACGACGGAGACGGAAGTATCTACACAGAACACCAAATACAAAGTTTCCCTGTGCGTCTTCTTGTGTACAAAAAGGAAATGTTTTATAGGTTCATCGTCATCAAAGGTTTACTTGCGCAGCGGTGGTTGCTGTGTACATATATATTTGTGTGTAATCATTGCACCACACCAGATACATCCATAAAAATACATATATACACATACTAAACTACAAGTTCAGGTTGTTACACACAAAGAAACATCATGTTTTAGTGTACATTTAAGATCGTATCTTGTGCACATTTATAAAATAATAAAAAATAGAAATAAAAAATATAGTAACATCGCATCAGAAGAGAACTCGTCTTTATTTCACATCACACACTCTCGCATACAGAGACAGAGAGAGAAAGAGCAGAAGAAGCAAACAGACAAACTTCAGCTCAGACTTAAAACAGACAATGAATTCTTGGGAAGCCAAAATCACTATATTATATTCTTTACTTCCTTTTCTACACACACCATTATTATTACAAAAGCAAAATGGATCGAAAAATGGGAAAGATAGGAGAAATTCTTCGTTTGTGAGGAGAGGGAGGGAGGTTGTAGGTGGAAAGCACACGTTGTACATATACATCAGGAAATGTGACTGTTAAAATACATGCTATAACACAAAGGTATATACCAAAACCACGAGAGAAAGTGTAATGCTTATAAACACACGTACGTCTCCACATGCAAAATATGGACTGGAAAGGCTCAGCAGGGTGAATCTCGGTGCTGTGGAGTGTGAGCCAGTGTAAGTGTGTAGAAAAGGATGTGTTTTGTTACATGATCATGGGGAATAAGGACTATTGTATGTTTATTAGAATTATAGTATCGTATATATGCATACAATGTACCACTGGTTGGCTTGGTGTGTAAGTCTGTCGCGGAATCACGGCATGTGAGGAGGAGAAAGGCGCTATCAGAAAAGGCTTCCTGTGTCGGATAACAATTTTATTCTATGATAAACAAAATACATAGGTACAATATAGAAGTACTCAAGCTACTTTCTCTAGAAGCATGTATCTCTCTAGAAGATTACTTTTCTTTCGTTCAAAGGAGAAGAAAATATCATTATATCCAAACAGGTAAAAAAATGATAACGGTAGCAATAATACGTAGCGCCAAAAAAGGAAAAGGTGATATCTTCCAGAACAGAAAACGATACACCATCATGCACCAGTCTGTTTGATATCCCTCTGTCCACCAAGGTGAACATGAACAACAAAACAAGCTCATTAAATAGCGCAAGCTTAGTTATATGAATGATCTGTTTTTGTCTGTGCGTCTATCTGATACTTCAAATCGAACTTGAACAGAGAGAGCCGAAGTCTATAGGTTTATTTACTCAATTATGCCTTTTAGACTTATGAGTGTAAATACATTTGACTTCATTGTTCAGGAAATGTTATTTTATGCATCAAAGTGCAAATTAAAGTCAATTTTTAGGTGTTTTTAAGCCTTTGCTCCAACTTTCCAACACAACAAAACCCCACGCTGTATGAATTACTTGTCTACACCAGTTTGTATCGACTTATTTTTGCAGTGAAAATGATCTTCAACGGTAACAGGAATACGTGATAGCTGGTGCACCCTGTGAATAGCCTATGGGTATATAGACAGGAGAAATGATTATGAAACCAGAAAGAGAGTATTATATGTGCATTCAGCATGCATACCACTACTAACATCCAGACAAGTGAAAGCAGGCATACTGGAACTGACGATGTTCATATGTGTAATGCTTTATTTAGGTAAATGCTCCTGATACTTCTCTTTTGCTGCTGGTTTTTCCTATTATATTCCTATAATTTTCGGTCAGTTTGTTTGTTAAAGATGAAAAGGGCGAAAACAGCATAGCAGAAGTTTGCTATTTATAGTGCAGTCTGAAGAGAATAATAAACCGTTGTAACTGTTGAGCTCAGTAGCTGCACAGCTAAAAAAAATGGTACATATCAGAATTCAAAAGTAAATTTCACTGACTTCCAAATTTAAAGTCAACAAGAATCCAACTGCATTTAATTGAGACACCTATTTTGAGCCTGCAATTCTTGAAATGTGTGAAACTCAAAATTTCCGATGAATTACGACCCTATTTTGACAAGTTCCTTAAATTCGGGAAGAACAAAAGTACTGACGACCGGAATGCAGACATGGTCTCCAATCTGTATAATACCTATTAGGCTTGCTGATACTTATAGAGAAAAGAACTAGAGGAGAGAAAGGAGAAGGAGAGAGTAATCTACTGTGCGGTGTGGTTTTCAGCTTGGTTACCACCAATGAATCTATACGTCTAGATGTGGACTTTTCTAAAAACCTGCAAATAATCCATGTTTGCATAACAAACTCGTTTCTTATTAGGATACGATAGCTGATAGCTATTAAAATTGGGCAAAGGACGATAGCAAAATACTATTACTATCGGAGGAACATGCATGTGGGCTTAGAGAACTGCCCATTATTTTCAAGATGCCTAATATCATCAACATATGAGGAGGCAGGCGGTAGGTGCTCTGTGATCATACTAATATCAAACCTTTTATTTAGAATAAAGGAATGAGCACACGCATAGCAATAAGCTATAGTAAAAAAGTGGTATGAGCTTCATCGTTCTCATTCTCATCATCGTTAGAACCGCTGGGAAATAAGCGCTGAGAAAGAAATGAAAGGAACTGAACAACAGAATGTTACAGAAGATTCCATCATGGATTTTGAACATCACATAGTGATTCTTGAATATTTAGCTGATATAATATAAAACTTCTTTCTGGAGAGTTGAATTTTGCTTGCGCAATTTTATTCATCTGTCTGTATGCGTGTGTGTGTTGTATGATGATAAGTAGATATCAATGAAAATAATCAGAAATAAAAAAGTGTAGCAATTTAACCATTCGCCAATATGAAAAGCATTTTTTCAGTCAGTGAGCCAAAAGAATTAAGAAATGATGCCATTCGGAGCCTTCTAGCAACAAATGACAGAGAGGGTGTTGATCTGACGTGTGCATTCATAATAAGTATATACTCTAAAAGTATATGTATTTGTAGGAGAGGAGAACATCATAGCAGATCTCTGCAAAAGTTAAAAAGCATGTCTTCCCAAGTTTTTAATTAATTAGAGTCTTTTAAGCCAGTAAAACTGATTAATGGAAGTAATTAGGTATAATTAAATAGGATTTTATGTCTCGTTATGTGATTGTGTGGTGTAGAACAGCAGGAACGTACTATTCACAGATTTCACTCTGTTATAAATATGTTTGTACTTATAGCTATCTGAATCTGAATAGCTATTTGGATATGACTGAAGGGAGAGACAGCGGATCGAATAGTATATCTTTCCAGATTACATCTTGTTATACGTATATGCATACTTTGGTATAAAATATTACTGTTTTATGGGAATGTTCGTTCGACATATACACATATTATTGACTGGTGTGCATAAATAAGTTTTTTGGTGTACTTATATTTAATGATAATGAGTTAAGTAAATAAATTATAGGAAGCATTATTCAATCATACCTAAAAATATCATATACTGTAATCTTGGTGCAATGATACAATGTGCGATTTTAAACAGAAAAGGAAAATCAGTATTTTTAAAAATGAGATTCTTCATGCGGAAAAAGTGTCAAAATTTACTTTATTTCTTACTTAATTACATTGTGTGTTTAGCACGGAAGCTCAAGAAAAAGTTAAGTAATATTGGAAGCCACAAACTACGTTAAAAAGGAAATTGAAATTGCTTGTGCATTACTTTAAATTGAATTTACAAACTGCTGATTTATTCTATTTCATTGTGGCAAGATTTTTAAACGTGCCAAATTATTGATGTAATTAAAAATTAAATTATGAGCGGAAGGGAGGGATTATTACGATGTGGATTTTCCATTGTGCAAAGCAATGGTTATAAGTTATGACATGACTACTTTCTTAGATTGTCCAATCGAAAGGTGCAAGCAGGAAAATAATTATTGGAATATTTTGTAAGCACCTGAGTTCAATATGCACATGCCCAAAAATTACTAGTTACACAGATTGATCACGATGATTGCATAGTGCATGCACATGACGTTTAAAATTTGTGTAGGGTGAACTTAATGATTAATGCGATTCGGAGTAAAGTATTTAATTACTATTTAATTAGCAAACGTTTTGCGTATTTTTAATTTTAGAAAGTTTGTAAGAGAATTGAATGCACTGATCTGTGATATAAGTACATATAAAAAGCAGATTCACATGAGAAAAAGTGCATCACTGCAACATTTTTTCTATAACTGGAACATCATAAACCTTTTATACATAATAAGTATATTAACTGGTTCTATAAATACATCACTTCTGAAAATTAAATTTAATAACATAAAAGCAATATAAGATAAACATGACTAAGTTTTCTTCGAATTCGACTTTAATGTACAGTGTAAATGACTTAAAGGTAAGTTAAATTCATGAAAGATTGAAATAGAGCATTAAAGTATAAAATCTTTTTGTAGCTATTAAATGAACAGAAACTGGCAACTATGCATTTTGGCGAGAAATTTTTAATTTGATGACTTGTGCAAATAGTCTTCACAGTCATGTATTTCGGGGGATCAACTTCAAGGTATTGAGGGATTTTTACAAACTGCAAACATGGGTAACGTCGATTTGAAGGTTTATCAATCAATTTTAAATGGCACACTATAATCTGTTGTGACACTACCTTCAAATAAATGTCACCTATGCTTGTGCTGTTTATGCCGTAAAAATATGTGAGCTAAGTGACAATCGTCTTCATAAGTATAAAATACCATTTATAATTAATAATTACTATTATCAAAATAAATTAAGAAATTCAAGCACTATGCATTAAAATACGAGATAAACTTCTAGGTAATCTAGAGACACGGACTAAGTACGTTGCATTAATTTCAAGTCTTCAAATGTATGCGATCTGGAGAACCGCTACATTTCCATAAAAATTTAATTTCGGGTGAGTCTGAAGTTTTGTGACTTTGTTCATGCTACTTTACTACGTTGTCTGGAGTACTTGGTTTTAAGTGACATTGATTTTTATTTGACATTGTCATGTCATGGAGTGATGGAGTCTTTTGGCTGTAGTTTTAAGTAGCACATAAAAGACAGTACATAAGCTAAATATAATGCATATAAAATATTCTCTCAGAAATGCAGGCAGGTTTATGAAAGACAGTGTGCAAATAAATCAATATGTTAATTTAAATTTCTCTCTTTTTTTAGAAAAACGCGTCGCGTATGCGTATTCAAGCAACCAAAAGTAGTAGAATAATCCACACTGGCATATATTTCATTACTGCAATGTGACACTACTAACCAGCATAAAATAATAAACCTAAGTTGTATTTTAAAGTCCTTTTTTCCAAAGCATACATATATTATATAGCTTTTACTTTCCAGTTCACTCTGATTTGTAGACACACAAGTATAAGTATACATACCAGCATATTTGCCGTAGCGTAGTAGTATATGTAGCAGAATTACATCAGAAGAATAGAAGCACACACAAACCCTCTTTTTTCTGTTTGATTATTTCTAAACTTGCTAAAAGCTAAATAATGTCTTCTTTTAACGGACACAAAAGCCACATAATCATCTTTCTCCCAGCTTTTGATCATCCTGGCATTCTAATTTGCTACTTGACATCCGCCCGCTCTACACTCTTTTAAAGCTTTTCCAGATTAGCTAAAGCAAACACGATGAATAAAGTATGTAAGAATAATGATGATATGGTATTCTATATAAGGGACACTATATACTTACATTACGACTTTATAGTATAAAATATACATTGTGTTAGTTATGTAAATGTACATTTGTTGGAGAAAGGCCTCGTGTAAATAACAAATCGGCTCTTCTCTCGTCGTCTCCGTAATATAATTCACTCGTTCGTTCATTCAGGCATACGGTAAAAGTGTAAACGAGAGCGGTTTAGTTTGTTGAATGGAAAAAGGGTGAATGTGAAATACGGTATGTACTTTTACGTAGGTGTATAATATGCATAAAAAGAGTAAAATCTGTATAGGCACTGGCACAATAATATAATGGAATTTTATGTGTGTTGTAATAATAAAATGAAAATTTTATTCGTGCCATGTTTTACGTTCGCGGTATATAATAGAAGAGTTGGAAAATAATACAAAGTTTCGCTTTTGTAAGATGATTTTGTTGACGATGTGTTGCCACAATCATAATAGTGATGATCATTATTACTGCAGTTATCGCGATCATCATCTCACTTTCAACATTGATTGTGTAATAAAGTCGTTGTTTGATTTTTGGCTCTTGTTGTTTTTTCTCATAATTTTTGTTTCTCATGAACGTGATAAAAATGATAAAAGTATTACTATGTATAATCGTTATAATAAAAAAATCATATGAACATTTATGCATATTAGGAAAGTATACAAAAAGAAAAAAAATGAACAAAGAAAATGTTCATATGCTGGGGTACACGATATTTTTTATCGTGGATATGACACATATCGGATACTTGCCTTATAAGATTATATTATGCATATTTCGTGTTGTCGAGTGCGTGTAGTCGATAATTTTGATTTGATATACTGTATTTATTCGTCATCTCAACTTTCTCTTGTCTTTTTGTAGTGTTTGAATGCGCGACTGTTGATAAAACAAAAAGGGTGATCGTTTCGATGCAATGGAGGCTGTGGAAATTGAAAATAATTAAACTATGAAGTAAAAGTACGATTCAGCTGTAATAGCTGAAAAAAGCAGGGTTAAAAATTATTACAATGTTTTGGTTGGTGAAAGTTAGTAAAACTGCGTGGGATGACGTGTGAAATATAGTGCTTCTGTTAAGTTGTGATAACATTTTTTTAAGTTCTTTTGATGTACAAGTGGTGACGGATACACTGTTTGATTTCAGTCTAAATAAAGTGGTTTAATAGATTAACGTCTTGGGTACTTAAGAGACAAGTTATGGCTACGCAAACTTCAACTTAAGACAGTTGATAAAAAAAATTCGAGAAAGGTGTATGTATGTATGATTGTATGTATATAGCTTTTAAGGCAGCTTTAAAAGAATCCAAATTGAAACAAAAACCAGCCAAAAATGATGTCCAGACTAAGCATTCAGATTGGATTTTATGTAAAAAACCAAACAATTTCGATCGATGATTTTGATAAATGCTCTATGAATGTGATTATTTATGAGAGTTACTTGCTCCATGTCCAGTAATCAGACAAAATTGGGTTCGTGTAATAAATGCAATGGAGAATTTTTAAACATATTTGACTTTGATTACGAGATCAGATTAACTTTAAAAGATCTAATTACTGTGGAGTTAAAAATTAAGACTACAATTTTGAACAGATTCAGTTGACTTGCTATTTCTAGCCTATCATGGATAATGTATAGCGGTGGTAATTGGTATAGATTTGTAATCATAACTGGTGTACATCACGCAATATTATATGTATTTTGTCTGATACTTTGGGGGTGGTTAATTTTTACAGCGTGAGTGGCAATTAACTAACCGTAGAGTACTTGAATGCATATATTATCTCACTGAGTAATTACATAAAAGGGTAAAACTAATCAATCACTAATCTCATTAAACTACACAGGTGTCTAGAATTATTTAAAAAGTAGGGCTAGATCCTATTAATTTAGATAGGGTGATAAAATACAGTGTAAATCATGAAGGCTAACAGGTAGGTGGAGAATAGAATGATGTTGAAAAGGTTTTATAGGAATACTAATTATCAATTTTCGATTGAGCACCTTGTATTACACATATGCTATACGATTATAGACTCACAAAAAATAACTGTTAAAATTCTAGTGTCGGGTATGAAGTTTTGTTTGTATACTCTGTAAACAAAAAAGTATTATAATTCGTTTAGAAATTAAATACAGGCAAGATGTGAAATAAATGTGAATAGAACTGTGCAATAAGTCCAATGTACTTACTACGGTCAGCAGTTGGAAAGTTGGAAATGGATGACACAGTTTATAAATCATTTGAACTAGAGATGTTGCACTGTTAACTAGATGTAATTCGTATATAAACTTTATTGATAGATTGTGTCAAGATCATCATGCATAACGTTCTAAACTGTTTATAAAAATATTTCTTTCTTTTTGAATTTAGTCAAGAAACTTAAAATTAGAATTAGGTATTTAGGTGATATTACGTTATACAGACAAAATATATATGTATTTATTATTAGAGACAGACATGCTTTTTATGACTAAAAAATATGATTGGTAAATTTATTCTGTGAACAAAAAAGGTAACCTTAAAAGCATATTTATATCATTGACAAAAGGACAAAAAAATCAAACAAAAAATTAAGAATCCAATTATAAATGGTTCATATAAAAAACTACAATGATAATTACTACTTTGGTAATTACACTACAATACATACAATCATTAATCATCATCACTATAAACTATGTATTATGTATTACAACTTATATTGATATTAAAATGTGTATATCTGTGTATATAAAAATGATAATCTCATTAATTATTAATTAAACTACACAATATTTATGTTCAACGTGTATATTGATATTGTATCTTTACGCATAATAATTCTTATACAAGCATACAATACACATACTTATCATCAATATTATTATTGTAATGTCAAAAAAATGAAATAAAAAGACAGTGGTACTGAAAAAAATATTGACGTTATCTACATTACATGTGTGACATGTTGCACTAACTTTTGTACTTTTATACTAACTTATTTTTCTAGAATTTGATCATGATATACTCTGATGTTAATTATTTTCTCCACGAAATTGATTGCTTTCTCTTTTGCGTGACACAAGCTGGAATTGGATTATGTCGAATTACTCATCACATTAAAAAATATTAACATGTGCTTGAACACCTCTCATGAACGAAGAGCCACATCCGCGAGAAGAAAGCGTGACAAATCATTACGTGTCATAATTACAAATTTGTCGTTTACAGATTGAATTAAATAAACCGGCGATGGCGAGAGTTCAATTGTGTTGCCTTTGTTGGTTTGGACTCGGGTGTGGTTGCAGGAGCATCGACCCAGTAAATTTTGTAATTTTTCAGGATGCTTGCCCTATAAAACAACAAAAAGTTTATATAAATTAATTGTTCTTATCTAATATGATTAATTTTTCGAGTAATTTTCCTATTGTTCATTTTATCATTTGCATCAACAAAGTACTAAATATGTTACACAAGTTTTTAATGAAAGAACAAGAACAAAAAAGAATGATGAAAAGAAAAGCTTGAACACATTTCGATTTTCATTCAAGTTTTCTACTCCACTTTTCTTTCAGCTGTCAGCATCATGAGCGACACAAAGTCAAAGGGATGTCACAAAGAAATAAAACTCTTTCATTTAATGCTACATTGTAGATGGCTTCTCGTAATGAATTTAAAATGGTTGGCGAAGGTACTTTTCCATCCTCTTGATTATATAGTGATGCTGATGATGACAGTAAGCGCAAGTACACAAACCAGGAAAAAGGATGGAGAAGAAACCTAATGGTAAGTATACCTAAACGAGTGAAAGGAAAGGTGGCAATGTTTCATTCCATAATAATATTATTATTCGCTTTCCAATCATCCATACATTCTACTTGTACACGTCTTATTGTGTGAGAGTGAGTGGCCGTGGGTGTGTTAGCTAAGCAAGGATTTGGCGACTTTAATGAAGCAAAGTATGTGACTGTGTGACTGCTTCTTTTTTAGGCATCTCCGTGCTGAACACACAGTTTCTCTTGTTGACTCTCTCCGTTTTCCCCTATCTAGTCAAGTCAGACCAGGATACAAGGAGAGATAACAATGCATCAGTCAGTGGAATTTTAAGTCAAGTGAAGCGAAAGGACGGAAAAGAGAGACAACAACAAGTAAACAGACAATCCAACTAATTCACAAATTACTGCAAATAAACTTTAAACTCTGAAACAAAACAACACAGTAGCAGCATCAGAGCATACACAGTGCATATACATATAAATATAACATAAAGAAGAAAATGCCAAAGATATAAAACAACTAAACTAAAGCCCCTACAACTGTACAAAATGAACATTATAAATATCTATATACATCTATTTGTATACTTTTTGTATTTGTGTATCTCTGTATTAAAGCATAACAAAGTAAGAAAAAGGAAAGATGCTGGGTTAAATTCTCTCCTTCATTTTCTTCAGAGAAGATAATGGAAGAGAATGTTTAACGAACAGTTTTGCTAAAAGGAGGCACATTTTGTGAGAAGAAGACACAAAGACACAAGGAAATAACTGCGAAGAGATGAACGTCTACATTCAATTCCCCGTACAGATAATTTCCCAGTTTACTGCGTAGACAATTGTTGTGCGCTACATCCCACCACGACCACTACCTACTTATAACACTAACAAGAAAAAGCAAAGAAGCTAATGGCAAAATACGTTGTTTCACAACACATGAGGCTGCTGTTACGAGTAATCAAGCTGTTTCAAGCATCTCACACAACATTCAGTCAGACCAATAGACATGCATGCTGAGTATCCTGAGTACTGACTGAAGTGCTTCGATAAGACGAGAGAGAGAGGAAAAGATGGTGTAGATCTGTTGGTCCTCGTTTGATTCTATGAAGGTTATGCTCATTTCATGCTTATTCTTCTTTTGCAAGGAGATAATGGGCCAGTTTTCTGTGATTTAAGTACTGAAACTTATTTTCTTTTACTACACACAAACATTTATAGATAGAAGCACACTAAGACACACACACACACAATTTACTTGTTACCTAACTATTTTCATTGGGAAGAGAAAAAAGAAGAGAAAATAAGAAAGTTGCAATAAGATGGCCGATACGTAATAAGAAATTTCTACGGCTTGATGTTCTGTGGGTACGGTGGGGTTTATATACATTTACTAAAGGAAAAAGCAATGCAAGCATGCTTAGTAGTTACATATGTTTAGGGATTTTGTACATTGAAGCTAACTCAACTGGAAGGCCGTGTGCAATTTGAGAGAGATCAAGGAGAAAGCAAGAGGGAATGAAAGAAGAAGATTTTCTTCTTTTTCTGTTTTCTTTCTATTTTTACGATGGAAAGAGATAGAGAGAAAGAAGGAGAGAGAAAAAAGCGTTCGTCTCGTCCTTACTCATCAGCTACTGCTTCGTTGGTTTTTGCTCATCTTTTTTATTTCTTAAGCTGAAAATAAGCAAAAAACTAAAAGCAACAAAGCAAATCTACAGCCACTTTCACTTACACAATAGTAGAGTAAAATGTTGTAAAAAGTCAGTATCTAATATATGCATGTGTACAACTGCAGTTTTTTGCTTAATATTATGCATATATACATATCCGTCTACACTACAACTGTATATGTTATGCCGTTATGCGTGCTACTTTGATGGAAGTGAATTTAATGATAAGAATATAAACTACACCACCACACTGCCATTTTTATACGAAAGCTGTAACATTTACACTCATGAATGAATTCACGCAACAGAAAAAAGGAAACAAAAACGAATTAAATGGAACGGGATGAGATGAGACTAGTCAAGTCAAATATAGAAAAACACATAGACGTCACACAATCTTAATCTTCTCAGAATTTCTTGTAGTAAAAAAACTGCTGAATTTCTGTTTTTGTACATTTTTACGTGAGAAAGGATTAATTACTGCTACAACGGATATACTTACCCATATTGCAAAAAAATAACGATAAAATTAACGAAAGTGCATTCCACCTTAAACCAACAACTATACAGTTTTATTGTATGCCCATTGCCCATATACTTTGTACAGAGTGCCATTATTTTCGTCCACCCATGAAATTACAAAAAAATGAAGATTCTCATTAAGCATCAACAAAGCACTTGTTAATTGAAATACATACAAAAGTACAGAGTAGTGCTGTGTATGTTAATAGATTATACATGAGGTCAGGTATAAGTGCTAATAGTTATCATCATCATCGTTAGAAAACAGACAAAACTCGTTACATACTTCATTCATTTGCATTTAGAGGAGAAAGTATGCACTACTTTTGCTGCTTGTACTTATACACTTTCAATGAAGTTGAGTGCGTAGGATGAACGAGCACACAAAAATTTCTTTAATTTTGTACCACTGTTTTAGTCCTTTCATTACAAGTTTTTTGGCATCTAGGGACCTGATATTTTTGGCTTACCAGAGAAAAAAATTACACTTGTGTCTCTCTACTGCACGAGTAGGCTAGTTAAGTGAAAAGAAAGGAGGTAAAATGAGTGAGAGAACAGAAGTAGTGGCAGAAGAGCACAAGCAAATTTTGTACGAGATAGAAGGGGACAGGAAAGCTAGTAATGATACTCATCGCAGATAATTATTTTATTGCATTGCTAATAAAAACTTTTTGTCCCATTTCACCCATTCAAGTTTATACAAGCATAATTTTCTATTTTCTCTTCTTACTCTCAGTCAGTTAATTATACACTTGAATGAGGCATGCTATAAAAAACTTATAATGTAACAAATATTGTAGTAACATTTGTCATCAGCAATGTGATAGTGTCAGTATTTTCTCAACTTAGTATGCACACTATAAAGTGAATACACATTTTTTCTGTGGGAAACTCAACAAAATCTTCATATTTTTTATAAGCCATTCATGTGCTAAATTTATGGAGTATATCTCTTTCTCCAACATTTTATATTACTTATATCTGTGTAGGTATATGCTTTAGTCAAAGTTGTAACTGATTTCAATGAAAAGATGATGGTGATGAGCACGCTGATTATTATTACGTGAACCGTATGCTATGTTTTCCCCTTCTCCTTCTCTACAGTTATTTATACATGTAGGGAAAAAAGGAGAGAGGGAGAGAAAATTCAATCTAAATGAGAAAACAACTTGTTCTGATGAATAGTAGCACACTCATGCTTGTGTTTCATATAAAATGGCTCACTTCTAAAAAATATATATGTGTAACGAAATGATATGTATAAAATAACTAAAAAATCTGGTTTCCTCTTTTCTACACACTCATCATGTGAATACCTACCGGGTATTTTATTTTACTATTAGCGCTCTGCTACTACTACCAGACCAGACCAAACCAAACCACCATACAGTTTATATAGTGTAGTACGAAGGAAACGCAGGAAAATGAGTTAGTGCTGAGAGTGCACAATTCACTTTCAATTTTCTTAAGAAAGAATACTACTTGGGATGCTTGACATGCCCATAAATACTTTCTATGGTGGTTTGGTTTCGTCTAGTCCCTGTCGTGTGGTATATCCAAAGTGCTTTGCTGTTGCTTGTGAGAGAGAAAGAAGCGTAGGATGACTACTAGACCATTTAGCATTTTATGTATGTATAGAGGTCTCTCTTATTTTCTCTTCTCCTCCTCATTCATATCACAACATCCATGAAGAAGAGGACGACCCTTTTTAAAGTCCGTCTTTTCTCTCTCTCTCTCTCTCATCCACACTTTTGTAATATTACTCTG
Source organism: Entomobrya multifasciata (assembly GCA_034693345.1). Classification (NCBI taxonomy): domain Eukaryota; kingdom Metazoa; phylum Arthropoda; class Collembola; order Entomobryomorpha; family Entomobryidae; genus Entomobrya; species Entomobrya multifasciata. The sequence continues at coordinate 18,592 of JAQFXM010002515.1, forward strand.
CTGAGCTGACTGACAAAAAGTATGGTGGTGGTGATAGTTGTGTATTAGAAGAAAATAGACAGCAACAAGATTTTATTCTTTTTTCACTTTCTTCTTAGCTCAGCTCTTACTACAACTACACACGCTATATAATATGATGATGATGATGGCAGTGGTATATGGGGTATGCATGGTGGTGTAGATTTATTTATTTATTTATTCAATTAGCAATGGCATCAGAAATGTTTACAAACAAGCGGAAACTTCAATATCCTGCAAAGCAGGCAATTATATCGAATTATCGTTATAAAACATCATATTTAAAATTAAACCTTTTTTATTTCAAACAAACATGTTTTTATGTATACAACATTAACATATAGCAAGTTAAAAATGTGTGACAAAATAAATAAAGCTGTTGTTAATAATCATTCTGGCTGCTTTAATGCAAAAAAAGACAACAACTATGTTAAATACCTTAATTTAATACGTAAATATAATTAAGCAGCTAAATTAAACGGACAGCTGTTGACACAACTATCTTGTTTTTTTACAGTATTGAAGAATTTTTTTATATTCCTCTGGCGTGAAATTTACCATGTTAGTTTCCAACTGTCTAACTTTCCGGATCAGTAAGCAACCTGATGATAAAATGAGGATGAAAGCTCCTACTTCGAGGACTATATGCATTGTCTCGCTTTCGGGCTGCAGTAAAGTATAAACTACTTTCCCAAGAAGTAGCAGCAAACACGTAGCTAGCGTTCTAAATAGTCGAATGTACGGAGGACGAAATTGGACGCTGGAAATATTTCCATCTTCTCTCTTGGTGATATAGAATCCCAGGCTCTCCAGGTAATCAATGTCTTTATCAGAGGATTTTGAAGGTAAACACATTTCAGTAACAAATACTTGTAAGAGCAACTATTATAAGATCTTGGAATCCCTGTACGGAATTTTATACTGACTTCAACGCTTGGTAAGTTTATGTTTTATTCCTAACCCAATCTTATAATTCGTTTCATGAGTGCCTAAAATGTTATTGCTGTCGTCCTTTTACTTGTCCAAAACACTGCTTCAATATAATGTCTTCGAATTATTATAAATAAATACTTTCAAGATATCGCTCTTGAATGCGGGGGCTTTTATAAACAATTAAGTATGAAATCGACAGCTTAGTTTATTCAAGTATGGTCCACAACACCTGCAGTTGGTTTATTTTCAAGCATACAAAAAACACTTTACTATTTAATATTGTCGAAAATTGTGCATCGGTTTTATTCTCACAATAGTCCTTTTGTTATGTCCATCCCATTACGATTATTTAGCCGTCATTCGCTTTCTATTATGCTGCGATTATTAAAATTACTAAAAACGTAATTCAGTAATTTGAAGCAATTTCAAAATCAACCATATTTTGTTTTGAAACCACACGAATAAAATAGAAAGTATTTAGGAGTAAGCATGCATTTGTGTTTAATAACCGATCAGTGATGATTATGACAAGCACATGGTGAACAAAATATTAATTACTACTGCTCTCTCAGTAAGGTTATGTGCTCTGTTATGATGTCTTCTTTGTGTCCATGATAACAGTGAAAACTGCTTTATACTGAAGTCGTAATGAAATTGATTTAATGTTAACAAATTATGCATAAAATTCTGACAAAAATTTCAGTTAACAATAATGCATTCTTCTTAATTTAAGTCAAATAATGTATATTCATTATAGGATACTTGATTCCTTATGAAGGACAGCGTATCACCCAGTGAACGTATCGTCCTAATTTAGCCAGCGTCAATATTTCTGATATTAAATAAACACAAAAAGCAAAAATTACTTGGTTGGGATTTTTCACGCTATCCTCCTCAGCAAAACTAGAAGTCCCCGATGAAAAGTGCTCTCTCCGTGGTTAAGATGCTAGTGATTTGTTATACGCCGAAATATACCCATATTACCGGTAACTAGACGCTGTGCTTTTCCAAATACATAATAGCCAAATAACTGCAAACGTTAGAGAAATAAGTAATTACAAACTGTGACTTTATTTTCAAATATAGTTAAATTCACAAATTCCAGCAGACAATCTCCTTCACAATCAAGAACTCATCTCCTCTTCCCTCTCACGACAATTTCACACTCACTACTAAACTGCGCTCCACCAGCCAAAGCCCACGAGCCCAGCACAAAGAAACAAAAGCATTTCCCCAAATCAAATTTAAATCTAATACATTCAATCAAGGAACAAGGGGCAATGTGAAACTACATACATATATAAAATTACTTTCTACATACTATTTTTTCCATTATTGTTACTCTGTCTTGCGATATTTCAGGTAAGCTACTAAATAATTTCCACGAGAGTTTGAATCAATTTTGCAGTTACGAGAAATTCCATACAATTAATGTATCGTATGCATTAAGATTTATAGACATGTATTTAGTTAGGTGTTAATAATTTAGAATGGTATAAAGTAAAAATTGCCAGAGTGAAATCTAAAGTTGATTTGATTCTAAGCACACATTCAACGATTTTAATCTAAATCGAATTAAGTATGTCAAATTCGAATTGTGTTTAATCATCAAAAGTACAAAACTCTTAAATTTATTCATTATAAGAGTAAATTATATTTGATCGAATATGTAAATTTTTGACAAAAACATATTCCATTTTGTAGAGAGATTTGTGCACTTTCAATGTTAGAACATTGCACGGAGGATGAAGCTATCTAAAATTTAAAATATTGAAATCAAAAGTATGTGTCGAAAATCTAGTGACTCCACTCCACTGGGCATTTTTCAATCCCATATATTTTCAGTGAAATATTATAACTTCCTAAATTTTCCATATTCCAAAAGGGGAGCGAAAATAAATTGGCCATATGTCGATATGCAAGCGAACGAATAATAGGCAAAAAAATATTGAGCGAATAAAAACGAGAAACGGGCGAATCCGAAATAAGGGTGAACTTGAAATTTAATTCGAAACAAAATCATGGCAGCCCCAAAATGAAATATGAAATGTTTTGCCCCAGTGTGTACCAATGTGCAACTTGAGTTGCAAGTCACAGCTTCCATTTTTAAAAAATAACTTGAATAATTTTTTGAGAGACATCACCTTGTTCAACAAAGGGCAATGTGCCTTAAGAACCAACTACGTTTCTAAAACTTTTATCTTTTAAATATTCATCTGCTAAATTTGATGCCAAAGCAATTTGCAAATAAAAATCTTCTCTACGTGTACCTATACTGATGAGTGCATTTAAAAAAAGAAGTAGTACCCACTGTTTTATTAATATGATAAATGAATCCACTATGTATCACTAGTTTTTGCTTTGTTATTATCTATAAAACGTACAGGTAAAATTATTGTATACACAAATTGGCTTGTTAGAAGCAATCCAGGTGAGAAATAAGCTATTTTTTGTTAAAGCTACCCGAATTTTAGGTTTTGCCTTTCATGCAAATCGCTTTAAAAAACCGTTGCCGAATGTGTAAATCACCTGTTTGTTTTTTCTACTTTGGTTTTCGCTCATCTCACATGTAACCAAATTGTAACGACATCGTCTGTGTCGTAGGCTGTGAACGAATAATATGATCGGGTAGAATATTAGTGATGTTAAATGTTTAGATGCCACAATTTAGAAAGAGTCAAATAGAAAAATAATTACTCTCTTAAATTTCCACAGGATTACGATTAACTGGTAATATATTTTTATTTGTGATAATGTTAAACTCAATTGAATAACGCCACATCAATCAAAACAGAATATTTTAATACGAAGTGCTCATTACAAAAAAAATATTCAGACAAACTAGGTCTTAAAAGCAATTAAATTCAAGACATTTACACCATTAGGTGTTGATCATTTACCAATTTTTATATTCGTTTTGTACCGTTTACTTGATTACTAGACACCTGTCAAAGTCGTTTCTATTTGGTTACTAGACGGTATTTTATTTTAACCATGATTTTATCTCGAAAATTTTAACGTTTTTGCTCAGTCACATTAATTGTTACTTTGCTCAACTTTGCTATTTCTTGAAAATATTACCGACTAATGTCATTTTAATAATAATATAACGTAAGATCTGACGTAGATTTAATGTTGCCGTAAGCATTTGGTGATACATTTTTATCATTCTTGTCAACAAACGAAAATGAATGTCATGTCATTGACCCCGCTTTGAAAAAATACTGCTATGATACCTTCAACACCTCCGCAGTCACAATTAGCGCTCTTTGAAATTATATTGTGAACTGGTTCAATAAAAGAAGGAAAAAACACAAATGTTGGACAAAATATTAGAAATATTGCACTTCAGAGTTGAGGATTAAAGTTGTTTTGTTCCAATGTGTGTTAAACGAAAAGTTCAAATTTTTCCAAAGGTTTGACAACTTCCAGGATATAGGGCTTAATTATGCGAAATCATTTATTGCTGTGTTAATTCATTCGGAATTAAGTTCCCGTAACCTTATATGTAATGTCATAAATCTAGGTTTTGTATTCAAAATATTTGGCATTAATTTCTTCGCAACCAGGAGGCCGTAGTTTGGCTAATAAAAATCACAATTTGAGTGCAATTATGAGTTTTGTAAAATTGACTAGGTGTGTAATACTTATGTATGTTCGTTTTACTATTTAATTACTGGAATAAATTTAGCAATTTTCATTTCAATTCCAAACATTTTTGATATACTCACGAAGAAAATTTTATATTTGTTTATACGTAAATTAATCAATAGTAAACAAAATAAGTTTTTCTCAAAATTACCAGGTTACCCTGCTGATAATCAGGTAGGAAAATAAGAGTTGAAATCAATGTTCATACCATATACATTTTGGATGAACAATATTTTTGTAACTTCTCCGTCTTCTTCATGCTTTTTGTCCAAGTTCACAAAACCTGAATTAAATAAGTAACACAGATATTTATGAAATTGTCAATCATGTGAGTAAATTGTTAGTTAAAATGTATTTTTGTTACAAATTTGGGTGGTTCATAGCAGAAGCCGCTCTTCATTCTGTCAGTTTGGTGTGTTTGCAAATGAACTATGAACTATCATATCACTGAGATATTAAAATGTCACTTGTGGAAACCAAACTCTCAACTCTAGCTGGCCAGGAGATACTCTGACCATTTGGCTAAACCGACTACTTCTTACAACGACATTCGAATGTACGAAAAATGGTCAGATGATATACTCTAATCAGGTTTTTTAAATGGTGAGAACAAAAACATCCAAACCCGTTGAGAAATTGATAAAGCATTTTCCTTATGGCAAGGTTTATAAATTTTACACTAATGCGCTATTACTGTTAAACCACTTTATTGTAATGTTTAAGAAATGACCCATCATAATAATGTGTTGAAACACTCATAAAATTAGACACTCAAAGTGCTAGTGATGATCATTATAGTAATTGCGAGGTTTCAACGAACAGTATATTGTAGTGGTACATATGTGATTTTGTTAAACAACCTTTGGTTCGTTCTATGTATCAGTGTTTCTTTACCCAAATTCGGTTAATTTGTTTACAAGTATTAAATATATGTATACATGGCCAAAAAAACAAGAGAAATGAAACCCTGGTGAAACAGTTAACCAAGATTTTGCGTGAGCCAGATGTTTTGGAATGGCTTCTTTGTTCGGCATGACTTCAAGGCTCTACCAATATTAAACAAAGGCTTGACTTTTGCTTTTAAATTTTCCATCTGTTATTGATATTCGAACTTGTTCCCATTGATATATAGTAATTTGTCGTTTTAAAGTATTGTATAGTGCTTGCTTGCTTCCCTTTCTACTTACAATGCAGGCCGGGGGATGGGGAAATCCAAATCATGATAAAAAATATATTTTCTAAGACAGTTTTTCATGCTGATT
>JAQFXM010002516.1:0-24455 GCA_034693345.1 Entomobrya multifasciata
TATTCACATTCCAGCAGCCGAATCCTACCACAACGACAACACCAAGTATTTTTGGAGGTAACACTACAACAACCCCTGTCGTTTGGAACTTGTCTAATCCCACACCTCCACAGCAGCAGGCACCACAACCATTTATATTTAACACTCAACCTCTGCAACAGCAGCAGCCTCAACAACAACAAAATTCCCCTCCACCCGTTTTTGTGTTTTCCAACCAACAGCAGTCACCACAACCGCAACCGCTCCAACTACAACAGTTACCCCAGCAAAATTTAATTCAGACGGTGCCACCACCTCAACAACCTTCCCCTCTCCAGTCGACCCCGCAATTTTCCCAATCCATTCCGAATACTCTCCTCTACAAAAATTTTCTTGAGGAAAAGATGGGTCTTTTGATGGAGGAATATCGGAAGCTTGCATCAAATCAGATAGTCTTGACTTGCCCCAATTCCAATCCCTTGGTTGGTTGTGGAACTGCAAGCCCACAGTACTTTCCCCCACAACCACAAACAGCACCAAGACTGACATATCTTCCTTGTGATACAGGTCGTCCATCAACTATGGCACTTGACTATGTCCAAGGCGTTGACAATAAGTTGGAGGCGGAGAAAAATCAAGATTTTTCAACTCGCTTACTTTGGAGGAATAATCGTCTAAACAGGTATCCGTTGAGTAATGACTCGTCCATGCAACTGTGCGAGGCAAACGTGAAGAGGAGCTGGGGGTCTACTTGCTTAAGTGACCAATATTATAGAGATAGGCACTGTCATAACTGCTACTGTTGTAATCAGCACCAACTTCAACAAGATATCTGGTCTCCTCATCGTTATTCTCAACCTTTGTCTTCATCTCTAAACGACAAAAATTATTTGAAGCAGAGAACCCAGTCTTGGAGACGGGGCTATGCGGGATACTCCTATTTGGATAAAGATAGGAGACCTCAACTTAATCGGTTTCGGTGTGATGGGGCATCGTATACCAATTTGAACAATTTGTATTTAAGTCAAATACGGGGTCCCACGTTAAAGGATGATGTTGACAAGAAATGGAAATCATTGGATGCCAAGGTGGTCAGGGGGCAAAGTGACGAAAACCGAAGGACACTCGAACAAGAATGGAATGTAGAAAAACGTGTGGAGCCTCCGTCTCCGTGGAAAAATTATGGAAAGCATTACATCGACTTATCCAATGAAATTGATCCCCGAGAAAGAGAAGACTCTCATAAAATTTGGCAGTGGTTTAGACAACGTAGACTGATCAAAGGTCCTCCACTCAAAAGCCACTTGGATGATGATGATCTCGACTTTTATGAATACTTGAGACGGGAAGCGAACAAAATGAAACCAGAAACGAAAATAGTGGCCAATTTACCCAAACGTTTTGCTGATTGGAAAGATAACCAGCTTAATAATAATTGGTCAGTTAAAAGCTCACCACCACCATTTTTGCTCAGGCCAAAAATTGTCAAGTCCAACTGCAGACTATTGGCTCCAACTAAGAAACCCAGTGAGATTTGCAAAGAAGAGGTTCGCACTCTTTACCGAAACCTTAAAAAAGGAGTAAAGGTAATCCAGAAAGAAAAAAGTCTTGACGCCGCCGCCGCCCCCTCCACTGGTAGCGTCCCGTTGGAGGATAAAACATCACCAGTCTTTTTAACTTTATGGAAAAATGATAAATGCCCCACTACATCTTCAATAGCTATGCAAACTGATAAACAACCTTGTACTCTGGGATCTTTAATGGAAGAAACCCAAAATGCTAGACAAAGTAAAGAGACTAGAGAACAGTGCGCTCAGAGATTGCGTGAGATGGATCCATATCATCGGGGTCTACGTGGAAGGGGTCCTCGAATTGGTGAACAGACTCCCAAGAAGCAAGACGAGATACCTTCTTCTCCAGCAGCGACAAAGGAACCACAAAGCAGTAGGTCATTTGTTGTTAAGCTTTCCAGACCTGGATACTACTGCATTCCGAGCATTGCCACTTTGAATAAAATGGCAGTAAGCAAGGACTGGAGCTGTGTTTATGTAAAAGATTTTGAAATTGGTCACAATGTGCATGGCAAAGCTGTATTTCCGGGATACACAAACGTTTATGGCTTAGATCTTGATAAAATTGGTGAGTCACCGTCATCATATATTTCAGTTAATGTAAAAATGTAAACCTTCCATACATTATACTTTTCCTTTTCCAGTTAATATTAGCCACAAAACGTTTGAGCTCTACCCTGAGCCCAACTCGGAACCTCCGTTTGGGAAAGGGCTTCACAAACCTTGTACAGTGACCTTATATAATATCTGGCCAGCAGAGACAGATAAAACTTCTTCAGATCCTGACACAATTTATCCAAAGTTTGAGAGCTATCTCAAGAAATGTTGTGAGAATTTCAATGGAACATTTATAAATTATTGCCCTGAGCATTCAGAGTGGATTTTTAGGGTTCAAGAAGGACTAAATGTTGAAGAGCCCCGTCCTGTTACACATGTGGACAGTAATGAAGACTTATAGTCATTTTTAAACAAAAACTAATTTAATTAACCATCATTCATCATTTCCGATAAAATTCAAAAAATCATAATAATTGTTGATTTGATAATCATTTTCATGTATAATCGCACTAAATCTCAAAATAAAAAACTTTCATTATTGATCTCTGCATTTCAAATTTATAGCTTTAATTTTCTTTTGCAAAAATAATTTAACAGTAAAATTAAGTAATTAGAAAATTTAGTAAAAATTACTAATAAAATATTTCTTTTAACTAAAATTTTTCAACGTTTTGTGATTTTTTCAAAGTTTTTCCAGACGCTCCATGATGAGTTGAAGCTGAAGTGAAGGAATGATGACCTCGTTTTTTCAAAAGAGTTTTTCCAGTAGCACTTGTATTAGTACTTTCAGTGTCCTGCACTAAAAAGCCTACTGAAGACCACGACTGTGGTGCATTTAATTGAGCTTCATCAAGTTCAATATCTCTCACATAATCCACATGATGTGGATCCTTTCCACCACCAACAACTTCAAATTTTCTATATCTTTCCCTTTCCGCTGTCCAACCCACATCCCCAGGACGCGACATATAGCTTTTGTAATTACGTTCATCCACATCCAGTAATCCCATTAGTGTCAAAGCAGCCTTCTCTTTTGGCAAGCATTCTCCAAAAGGTTCCAAAAGTAAAGGGTCCTTTTTAATAATATGACGATATTCTGAAAATGATATATTTCCGTCTCGATTTATATCAAATTTTCTCATGGCTATTTCCACAAGCTCGTTTGTGGCTTCATCTAGTTCTTCCGGTTCAAGTATTCCTGGAATCGCATGAACGCAGTTTCGGTAAAATGAGGAAATTTCATCCCTACCTATTGACCTATCTCCGTTAACGTCGTATACGTCATATGTGTAAGCTATTTGTTGTTCAAGGCTCCCTTTCAATTGAACGCTTAGACCTAATATCCATTCATTCTCGGAGACGGAACCTTCATTGTCACCGTCAAATGCTTGGAATATTCTGTCCAACATCATGTTATCAGTTATTCCCAAAAGGCTGGAAACCATTTCCCGATATCGTAGCCTGTCCATTATGGATGACCCTTTAAACTTTCGATACATCCTTTGCAGGGCTTTTATTTGCTCTTTGTCGAAATGCGTCTTTTTCTCAAGGTAGTTCAGAACGTATGTGGGATTTCGGGAGGCGAGAAGATGTTCCATTTCCGCTGCTTTATCCTGGGCTACTTTCTTCCTATCTGCTATGGACTGTGGTAGATGGCCCTTTACTGACTTGACCGAAGATCTTCGACGGCCACCACCGCCGCCTGTAGATGGTAGGGAATTTCTGTGAGGGGCTGTCGACTGTGAAAGTCTACGTGATTCAGCCATTTTAAACGGAAAATTTGAACGGAAGTAAAAAAATGGGTGCAATATGAAGAAAAAACTTGTAAATTTTGGTGGGTAATTTGGTGAATCGACCGGATTGGAAAGGTTTACATGAATTTTTATAATCGTATGTATGTATGTAATAATTTGGAGTGAAGCATTTCCTTGATTTTGGAAAGGTGTTCCATGGAGCGTCATTTTATGCATATCTTTATACTGCTCTGCTCACACTGTTGACATGACAGGACCTCATAAATGACCACTGATAAAATTGATGACCCTGACCCCATCGCTTTGTTCTATCAAAGCGTCCTGCGCAGTGCGATAAAAGGGTTGATAATCATATTTATTTTAAACATTTGCTACATTAGAACATACTAAAAAATACTATAAGTAAGCTGCTTTCGATACTTCACTGATTTGTATATGCATAAAAACTGCATACTATGTACTAATCTTAGCAAATATTTTATGGTATGCGATAGTGTGGTATTGAATTCCAAATGATGAACAATCAAATTTCAACGATTCAATCAATCATGTCACAAATATGTATGGCATTTGGCAGTTCTGGAAAAACAGTGGATTAATTCTATTGATCTATTCCAAGTTTCCTGCAGACGTGAGAGGATTGGTGTGATGTGGGTATACACGGCAGTATTTTGATCTATTTCGCAGATTAAAGTTGGATTATGTACAAAAAAATGAGGTTGCATGAGGTATGTGGAGGTGGATGATTCAGATTTGGTAAATCAAGTTTTGACCAGACAATGTTTTCAAACCATTAGTACTGAAGGCTGGAAACCAAAATCTCATTTAATATATGTTATGTTGTAGATTCAGGTGTGGTGTGTGTGTAACTGACTTGGTATTTGATGATTCATCATCCAATATTATTACATTTATCTGCCATAACTCATTTGGCAACAAGTCAAAGAAAAGATGTGACACGCGTTTGTGCAATGAATATATTATGCTGCTACTTATTCATCTTACGATAATATAATTAGTATTTTCTTGGTTTAAGTAAACAAGAAACGCACAACCAAAAATATATTAGCTTCTAAAATAAGTTTTGTATAGCATGCATGACCACTCTCCACATAAATGAATATGAAACAGTGTCTATTTGCTTTTAGTTTGAGATACCTACATTTTGAAATATTCCACAAGACAAGCCATTTAGTAACTATTGATAATTGTATGATATTTTCAAGTTCAAGCATTCATCGTAATGGTCTTGTTTCTGCCGCTATCGTTGATAATAATTTTGTCGGGAATACTACCAGAAATAATTATGTCAAATTGCATTGTAATGATGCTAAGGGCTCGTCGTCGTTAATCCTGTGAAACAAATTATTAGTATAAAAGTTACAACAGTGAAAACACAGAAGTCAGTTTCCGATTGACTTAGTGTTATAAAATAGCTATCCACTAAACATTTTTTCAGGGCAATTTGAACCAAATATATCACCAATCAACAAGATGCAAGTGCTGACTGTTTTTTTTGCTGTCGTTTGCTTTTCTTCTGTGGCTTGGGTAAGTTTTCTAATTACTAGACTGAAACTACATGATTTATATTTAAAACATTTTACATACATACATACATACTCTATACCAGTAATTTTACTTTAAATTCCGTTACTCTTTAGGGAGCACTACCCGGAGGCTTGTCTGATGATGAGGTAAAGCCAGTTGGCAATAACGACCCCGTGGTGGCCATCATCCCTAAAGTCTCCAGTGAGATAAGGAAACAGGTCGATGCTAAACTTGTTTCTGGCGGCTCCGCCAACGAACTCAAGGATGTTCCCATCACCGTTTTGTCGTACAAAAAACAAGTTGTTGCAGGAACTAATTACTTTGTGAAAGCTAGAATCGCAAAATACATCTTCCACCTTCGAATCTACAAAGACCTTCAAGACAATGTAACCCTTTCTGGAGTGGAAGGCCCCAAGAAGGAATCAGATCCCATTACTTATTTCTAAGAATCATCAGTGAATCTTTGAATTTGATATGATATGAACATACATGGATTTACGGAATAAATTTAGCATCTAGAGTTACTTTTATGCATTCAAAAAATTATCGCTGGTTTGCGCAAACTGTATTTTTTTCATTTGATAATTCTACACACACAAATTAATTTTTTCATACGATAATTAGTTGACAGAAAACTACAGACTACTTGCAGTGTGTACTAAAAATTTTCGCTAAAGCAAGGAGCACGTAAACCGACATGAAATTTTCTAAACCAACCAACTTTTTACTACGTGTGAACATCAAGCTGATGTGATACCTTTCAGTCTAAAGGATACAACAGGGCGACTAAATTGCAAAAAGTATAACATGAAACATTTTACAATGAGAAAAGGCTCCATATAAATATGACAAGTGATCTACAATCACTGATCACAAACATTTTAATACTAAAATTCGTTTACCACAAAGACGGCATTAAACTCTAATTAATAACTTATCATCATTAATCATTTTTTCAGTACAAATTACACATCAAATTCCCATCACATTTTTATTTATACGTGTTTCTCATCCTAGGAATTAATGATACATGTTGTGTAAATTGATTACAATACATTTGTGGTCAAAAAGTCACATTTAAAAGTTACAGATAAATACACATATACATCGAACGACATAGTGTTTCAATTAATTCACTTTTTTGTTTTAAACTTTTTTCTCTATAATAATTATTCACAGTCAATGACTCTAATCAATTGCGCATTTTTTTTGTTTATAATTTTTATTATATAAATGGTGTATTCTCAGCACCACTGACCACGCTTTATATATGTAAATACATAGCTGTAGTAGAAAAAATCTATTTTGCAGAAAAATTTAAGTGAAGTGACAATCTGTATTAAAATTTAATGACGGACTATTCAATTTAATACAACGCTTGTTCGGAAGTTAATCAGTATGTCACTTTTACAAAATCTTTATCCTTAACTTTTACTAATATACTCACAGAAAAGTACATTTAATATGCTGACTTTTTAAACATTATAATTCATAGCAAATGTTACTTACTACACACTCATTTTTCTTATTGAAATCAATGTTTTAGTATTAAAATGGTAGTATAGTAATAGATGTGGTAGGTACGTACGAATGCAAAAAAATAATAGCTGAGGATATAGTAATATCACCTTTCATCCATGATGACAAGATGAAATTTGTTAATCTTGTAGAAACTCACCAATTAATTGCAAGTGAAGAATCAAAAAAACTACATTACTCAGTTTACGTCGACTTTTATGCTCATTTATAAATAGTTTATGTAGCGAAGGGCAAACACGAAGGATTCAAGTCTTTGATATGTCCATGGGAGATGGAGATGGCGATGGAGCAGCATTTGGGCTCATTACCACTTCCAATGGAGCAGGACTTGGAGCTGGACTTGACATGGTACTATCACCAGGTGTTCTTGGTTCTTGCGGTCGATCACCTAAAATATATGCAAAGTATTTGTAAGCATGAAGACATTTTTGTACGTTTGCGAGAGTTGAATTTGAAAGATTTATTGATTATTTAACACTTACTGGAAGGAGGCGCTGGTCTAGCAAATCGTTCCCTACTGGAATGACGAATAGGAGGTGAAGAGGAAGCAACAATGTTAGAAAATGGTCCAGAAGACTGACTGGTTGTGACTACTAATGGTCCACCGGAGGAGTTACTACCTCCCACTAAAAACCCATGCCCATTACACATCTGACAACGACTGACAGGGCTGGGTGGACTCATAATGACATCTCTGTTACTGTTCATTCCACCACCACAAGATAGTTGAAGACCTACACCAGAAATAGAAAATAAGTTAAGCTGGCCCCTCCGTGATCCAATTAAGCTACAAAAATCATCAGTCTGAGAAGTAGCACCTGGGCTCATTGGTCTAGACCCTGATCCAGGAGAAGGCACAAAAGGTCCAGGGCTAGATCCTGGACGTGGTCTAATTGGCAAAGCACTGGATGGAACCACACCCGGAGCTCCAGTTCCAGGAGAGGTAGCAGATACATTCATTGGCAACATTCCAGAATGTGAACCCATGGAACCCCCATGGCCAACACTTCCACTAACTGATGCAGCTGCAGGTGAGCTTTGTGCAACAAGAGATTCGTGGAAATGGCGCTCATCCTCCATTTCCAAACTGGACTCTGACTCGGACAAATGTCGGCATAGTGCCTCCCTCCTTTCCATCTCCAACTGAAGTCGTCGTTGAAGACGTAAATTCTCATCCCTGATTTGCCTTTCTTCCATTACATATTGCTGCATTTTATCAGTATCTGTTGAATAACACAAGAAGCATCGCCGTTAATTTTAGAACTGAACTACTAATTTGATTAACAAATTTTGTTCCAACTAACGTTGCTGCTGAGCAATACTTAATTGCGCTTTCAGTCGATCAACCTCATTCCTCAAATGCTGGACATTGCTGCTAAGCGTAACTACATCTTGATCCAAAGCTGAGCCTCGGCTTTCAGAACCTCCCAAGCTGAGAGTTCCCTTATTGTCATTTAAGTCAGAGCTGGGCCTCAAACCCAGAGGTAGTTGCGGTCCACCAAGAGGTCCACTCTGAGAATTTGGATGCTGAAGACTAAGAGGTACTGATGATTCGCTTCTGAGAAATGAGCTAGCTCCTCCAACAGAGTCCCCTCCTCCACGCATTCCATACCCAAGCTCCACTTTATTTTGCAAGTTTCTCTTCTCTGCCTCCAATTTGTCCATCCTTTTCCACAGCCTGTTTACCAACGCTTCTTGCTCTTGCTCCAGTGTGTTCTCCAGTTCAACCTTTACATAATGAAAAAATATATACCATTTTGTTATTCCTCTTTCCTCACATCTTATCAACCAGATAATTAAGATTTCTAGACTAGTACTATTTGAATTACAAATTTACAAACCTTCTCTCTTCGTAGCTGCTCCAAGTTGGTTTGCTTTGCTACCGTTTCAGCCTCCAATTTCTCAATCTTCCTCATCAGCTTGTTAACGAGACATTCCTGCTCTTGCTCCAGCGTCTGCTCCAATTTACACTTTTCTGCTCTCAGCTGCAAATATACAAGACATGAATACATTAAATTACCTTAATATATATAGACATGGCATAAATCTTATCGCCAATCTACATAGTTGATAATTCTCCTTGTTTCTGTACCTGATTTAACTTCCTAGAAAGATCATTGGTCAAGCACTCTTCTTCCTGCTCATAATGATGTGCGAGAGTTTCTTTCTCCTTTTTCAAAGCTTGAATTTTCTTCAAAAGCGTATTTGAAATAAATTCCTCTTCTTGCTCAGCCTTTGCTTGAATATTCACGGACGCCTGACGTAAATGACGATTCTCCTCTTGCAACGCTTTAACTCTAAGTTTATAAGTTTCCAACTCCACCTTATAAACCCGATTCTGCTGCTGTAACGATTCAATCCGTTTGTGAAGCTGTTCCCTTGTCACAGGACTTGGTGGCATCATAATTGGTCCTCCATCAATTGAACTGGAGTCACTCTCACTGGCGCTGTCCGCCATGATGCCGAAAAACAAATGGTTCGGATGCGTCTCCAGCGAAAATTATTTTTGGGACAGTTGGGAAAAATATAAATGTACGTCCCAAGTAGACTACTAATTACACAATCCTTATGAAGGACCCCAGCACTCTTTTTAACAGTTTCTTTTCACTCAAACTTGCTTTTTCACAGCCAGCCTCTTCTTAACCTACATTTCCAAATTTTCTCACTGTCATCACCGGTTACGACCATCTATTCCTCACAAAACATGTGTATTGTGCGCACCTAAAAAACAACCAAACAAAATACAAAAACATTCAACATTACTATTAAATCCTTCATTTAACTAATCAATTTTTTAGTCTAATTAAAACCTTCACACATATCACAAATTTCTTCTCCACAAATTTTCTCTTCAAAATTCCCGAACAATTTACCCTTCCGAATCACATTTTTCTTATCTCATTTCAATAAACAACTAATTACACCATTAAAATATTTTTTTATGTGTCGGTATTTCGCTGTACTTGTCTTTTATATCGTCGTCTTGAGTTGAATGTACTTTTACACTACTGACTATGCACTAACTTGGATGAATAAATAAACAAAACAGTTTTATGCCGTAAACACAGACATTTAATGAGTGAGTATACTACATCCATCCATCCATACTAAAAAATTCTCAAAAGATGTGATGTACTTTTTTTCTCATTTAAAAGGTAGTACACCAACCATACACACTGACTTTAGTTACGCAGCAGTAATTATAAAACCCGTCAAAATAAACGTGGCAAGACATTCCATCAGATCAGAAGAATGTTCATCTCTTCCATTAAAATTCCACCACACTCAACATTTTTTTGGATGGAAGTGTACTAAAAATTTGTGTAAACTCTGATTTTAATTCTTCTTAGTAAACTATTGTGGCAATTAATTTAATTGAAATTAGTAAACAAGATGCTGAGATTAAAAATGATGCTGAACAAATAAACTTACTTTAAAAGTACAGCTAATTTTTCCACGTAACATTGCTTCATCCAGAAAAAGGGCAATAAGTTCATTCCAACTTGAACATCATTTTTTTGATGAGTTAATTATTTGGTACAGATGAGCAAAATGGTTAATTTAGTTGAAAAATCCGTGTAGAGATGTTTTGTAGATAGAAAATATCCCAGCACACAGCCACAGCAGGATTTTAGGTTTAGGACATGATCTTTTGGTGGTTTTCATACTTTCATGCAATCTTTTTTCTATGTATTGAGGCATGTGTGTGTTTTTACTTTCCTTTTTAAGCTCTTCAGTATTTTAGGTTAGGTTTCTCGTGTATCGTAAAGGGAAAATGGGAAATATTTATACAGTGCTTTGAGATTTGTAATACAAACTGAAAAAGACGGGAATCAAACTTATCTTCTATGCTGGAAAAATTGTAAAACACAAAATAAACATATTAAGTCGCAGAAGTTCGTAAAAATTTGCGTTGTAAACTTACAATGAATTCATGATCAACATTAATTTATTATTAAAAAGTCCAGTAAAATTTAAGATTGCACGAAAAAATCTATCCATTTTCATCCCATCTCTTAACCATATGCATCTACAGAAATGTGAAATTTGTAATCTCTGTTAAATTACATGACACGGTGTTTTTTTCTTTTGAAACCTGACTCTTGGACTTGTTGGTAGTTTCATATGAAATATAATTCTTTGACATGACATGAGGGACATAAAATGTCACGTTTAATAGGATTAAGATATTAAGTCATCATCATCATAATAATACCTTGCCTTAAATTTTTTTTTGGCTTGCTGGCAAAACTTGTGACGATGATTCAAGATGCAATGTATCGTAAACATGCAAAGTAAGTAACACGAGAGCATGAGAAATAATATGAGAAATGTGTACATTTTATACGTGAGAAACGGAAAAAGCTTTTTCTAATCCGAAAGATTAAAGCGAGAGTACAAAATAATTTCTTCCGTTTTAAAAATCTTTATACACTGAAGGATTACAGGGTATCACGAAAAGGTGCTATATTGCTTGTTGTTCCCACAGATTGTATAAAAATGCTTGTCATGTCATGCTAATCGATTAGTGTACAGTACAGATATTCAATGTTCAAAGATTTAAATCATTTTTTCGGCTTCACATTTTATTTCACCGGCCATCGACAAACGGTGTTTTCTATATTTAAGTATAGTATGCTTTATGTATGCTCATCATTCAAACGAAAATGACCTGCAAAGAAAAATGAATAATTTATAATTATAATGCTATTACAATTAATTACTATCTTAAGATGTAAAGAACTTTTGTACCGTCCACCACCATCTCATAACTCAGAAAGGTGATGCGTTGATACATTTTCCCAGAAAAAAGGCTCAACTTAAACAATAAACCATTACTTAACAATTATCTCTAAACTAAATCTCATTCACTCAACTCAACATCTGCATATCTCAACACGACAAGCTTTTTTTACTATATAAAATAGAAGAAGTCTAAAAAAACACACAATACATTTTTTAGACTGACTGACGGGTTTACTAAAAAGATCATTCTTCATGAGAACTTAATGACGTCAGTTCATCAAATGTAAAATCAGTGCATAAACATGTATACATACAAAAATCATTCTAAAAAAACTTGTTTTCTTCATGTTTTCTTTTTAGCTTGATCATCCCCACCACACCACATTTAAAATATAAACTAAAACTAGCTTTAAACCAAGGTACATGTCAGAGTCAGATTTAGAATATGTAACATGAATGGAAAAACAAATTTTTAAATTATTAGGCAACTAATTTGAAAAAATAAAACAAATGTAGGAATATGAGTCATAATGCTAGTAGGATCTCTGATTGCAGAAAAAGTACATACATTTATCATAATGGACGTCAGGGAATCAAGGTAAGCAAGGCAGACTCACCACACCACCAGCCAAACAAAATATCAAGTTGATTTCAATTCAAAACATTTGAAAATGGCAAAAATTACCATACAGTCCAAACAATGTATTACTCATCATGGCATATTTAAAAAAAGAGAGAAATATGGATGGAAACAAGATTGGGGTAGATGTTCGCATGTGCAAAATTGAGGAGCCATGCCATACGATGGCCACGGTCACCTCTCTGTATCGTAAATATGAAATAATGGCAGGCAAGGCTTGATTTTGAGTTGATTTTTTTTTGTATGACGATGCCCACTGGGCATTGATATTGTATAACAACCATGAAAGATGTAGAGAACAATCCTCCTGGTTAATTAAGAGGAGCGAAATGGTATAAATAAAATGAAATTTCACCCCGAACGAGATACTCTGAGTTGAGGAAGCAGTGGTGGTGCTAGCAGTGCAACGAAAAAATATAAGGAAAAATAACTTCGAAAATATTTTTGTGATTTTTTGGGGTTTTATGAAAAATGGAAATCAAAATGGGTGGTTCAAAGTGTTCTGTGATAGTTTTGATCCAACTTGTGTTCCTAGTTGTTGTTACCATTCAAGGTAAAAAAAATGAATTGAAATTTAAAACACTGAAAAATTATTTCTTTTAAATTATTTGGAAAACTCAAATATTTTTTTATGAATTAATTCTTTTGAAATAGCTGACATGTGTGGTCTCCCCCAACCCGACCCAATGAAGACATGTATTAGCGTTCGCCTTCCATGGAATCCTGCTCCCATGTACTTTTGCACGGAGAAGAGTACCTTCCGTTATAAAAACCAGTGTCAGAATCGTTACTCCAATCAATGTGGCCTTAATACAATCAGGCAAGATACATTGATGGTAGCTTCGCCGTGGGATTGCTGTCCCTTGGTATCCTTTCCAGGTAAACAGATAAATTCCATATCAAAAATCATAACATATATATATGAAAATCTTTCATCTTCTAATTCTTAATAATAAATTTCGTTGCATAAGTGAATGTTTTCCCCCTGATTTCTATTGACTTTTGAACTATTAATTAATTTCATAGATTCATGCGTAAATCAACAATGCCCACCAGCACCCCTCAACAGGAAATGTCAAACAATGGAGCCCAACGCAAACCAACCGTTTGAATGCTGCAATTCTTACTTTTGTGAAGAAAACATGACTCCCGACACTTGCCACTTTAAGCGTCTCGAACCAAATTGCAACATGCCACCACAAGGAAAAATGAACTGTGTTGCCTTCGTGGATGTTTATGGTTGTTGTCCAAAGTTCCAGTGTGATGGAGGTAAGCTGGAAAGGGAAAATACATTTTTTAAATAAATAATTGTCATCATTACTTCAATTCATTCAATTTAGATTTAGACATCATGTTACATCATAACATCAATATAGAGAGTTGTTCATAGTGAATGCTTTCCTAAAATCATAAACATCACGGAACCGTGATTTTTATGATCTGCCATGCGTGCAGAATTGCATGCTCAGTAAAAAATCAAGAGCATAAAATCCATTTCAATCCACTGGTAATTGCATTGTTTTTAAATGGTACTTTACATTTAACCTTGTTTTTTTTGCTTCAAGGATTGTACACTCCATAATAATAGATTTTTAAGCTATAATTAATTTTTTTCAAGAGCAACTTTTTTAAATGAAAGTAAAATTTATTGTTTTTTTGCAGATGCAAAACCTGGGCATTGTCCTGCTGAAGCGGAAGCTATGAAATTCATGGCTCGGTTCAACTCCACAAATATGATGATGATGGGACCAGGAATGGGAATGGGAATGGGAATGATGCCAATGCCTGGAATGAATGGAATGGGTGGTATGGGAATGGGAGGTGGCGTAGCTTCTCCAGCAGGTCAAGCTGAAATGCATCTTGAAAACAAACCCGCTGACGCTGCACCTCCACCACCACCACCACCCGCTGAAGCCGCCCCCGCACCGGCACCTGAAGCACCACCTGCTCCAGCAGAACGTGGAGGTCCAATGCATGCACCTCTTTTGTCAAAGGTTGCAGGTGCAATTCAAGGTTTCATTGGAACACCAACAACTAATCAAATTGCCTGTGTTGGAGATTTCAATTGTCCAGGAAATATGAAGTGCTGTTCGCATGACATGAATGTTTACGTAATGGACAACCGTTACGTGTTTAGAAACAGAAATCCAACTTATGGATATTGCATGGAAGCCGTTATGAATGCAAATCAAATGAATACAAAGACCATGAAGTATGTTTCTCAAAAATAATTTACTGGAATCCAGGGGGAAATGACTGTTTAATGTTTAGGTAGATAGAGGAAACAATGAGACTCAAATGTTTTTACAATAAAAAAACCAATGCTTTTGTAAAGTGTAATTAATTCGGTGAACTTTTGTTTCTGTGCAATGTGTCGCGTTGCATTCATATTTATTCTCCATTACAACTTTGTTTAGCATGTCATGTCATCATCGTATGTCCTTCGAAATGTATTATTTCAGTGTCCTTTAAAATTGCATCTAGTTAATAATCGCTTTGAAATCAACATTTCTAAATGAACTTGACACAATTTTGGAGGTAGGTAGGTAATTTCCGCAATTTTTCTGTTATAAGTTCATTAGTGTCACGCACGGATTTTGATGATTGGTCTTTGAACTTTCTTATTTTTCTATTTCTATTTAGGTTAAATTTTTGGTAACGACAAAGTTTGCAATGTGCAATTTGGCATATTTGACAATAGGCAGTGGTACCAGTAATACGTCAAATGTTATGAATATTTAACACATTCTCATCGCTTAAATTTTCAACCTTTTTAATGACTACTTCACTATTTATTTGGTCATTTATTGCGTGTTACAGAAACGAATGTATATAAACATTCATTTGTAATAATTAGTTAAAGCATTTGTACATTTCACTGAGAAATTCAATAAGTAATATGTCAACCAATTATCTTGTTTGTTTTTTCTTAATTGCACTTATTTTTTTACATATTTATCTTTAAACATTTCATTTCTAGCCGTTAATGTCATATTATCATTTATGTATCCGGTAATGTACCTACGTTTATATAGTAATTCAAAGCTAAATGGCTTTTAAACAACCATCTGGAAGACAGTTAAGTATGTCAGTTGTCATTCCACATTATGTGCATGGCACGCAATTAAATTTCCATCATTTGCTACCTCATGCAGTTTACACTAAAAAATATAGTGAGCAAGCCCGTCCAAGTAAAAAAGAACATTTTATATTTACATTGGTCGGAATCATTCAGTCGTTTAGTAAAACATGTAGCATACACATTTTACCCGTTTCCCGACTCGACTCGCTGCACATGGCATTGTTCCGGGAACATGCACCGGGCATTAGAATCAGTACAACTGTCAAGTTGGAAGTTGGAATCATCTGTTTACCGGGAAAGTGCACTTTTCCAGGCCAAAAATGTGTCACGTATCAAATTATAATTTTGTACAGGCGATAATAAAAAGTTGGAAGTTTAGTACTTAAGTGTCACCCAAAAACTGTGCTCAATTTTTAAATATGAACAAAGACAATCAAAGACAATGAGGATAAGACAGGATCTTCTCTGACATTAATTCGGTCGTTCGCATGAAGAATCGAGTGTGAACGCAAAAATCATCCCAATCCCAAATCGATATAACATTTTCTGCGTGCAACGCATTTTACGTTTTACGATACCGTAAGTAACTACATTTAATTTGGTACATCGATTGAAATCTGAGAAAGGACACAATATTGACACGGTACGTAAAAGTTTTTTTTGGTTATGAGGACACGGTAAATGGCAATAATGAATGACTATGATACCTAAAAAATACAACGCAACGGTTTCAGTTTCGTCGGTCATTTACATACAACGGTAATATTGAACGCACAAAAAGCAAATATTATATTCTCATTTTGTTTGCCATTGGAAAGATAAATTTTAAGTCTGAGTTTTTATCTTTCCATTTTTTGTGGTGCTATGTTAGTATGTTATCATTACAAAACAGAGTAAATATACCGTGGGATCGATTGCCAGCAGCGAAATGATGAATGGGTGCAAAAGAGAAGATTCATATAATTATGGAAATCAAAATCATCCTTCAATGTGTGAGGTGCAGAGACAATTGGGTTCACCAAACTTAACTGTCATCTGCAATGAGTGGGGTAACTAGTATTTTATGTGCGTCACTAAAAAGTGGAATAAGCATGCGATTTGCGACGATGCTGCCTCTCTACTTTTTACTATCACCTTTTCAAACATTTTACGGCTAGTTTGCAAAAATTATGCACACCTTAATTGCTAAGCAGGGCTACACATGCGTTTAAGAATATTCGATAGTTGAGAAAACAAGGTAATTTAACGCAAGGCAATAATACAGCTTTTTAAAAGTATCAATTTCACATTGTTTTATGACACTATCTTTTTGATAAAAATGATCACGGGTTTTGTTTTAATCACTCAAGTAGCCTATCAAAATAATTGAGTAATTTATTTTTCGATATACCAACTTGCACATCTTATCATTAAGGACAATTCAAAATGCTTCCTATTCAACACGGACGTAGTAGATAAATACTGTACTGACATGACATATTCAATATTATTTTGATGATTAAAAATTGGAACTGGAATTCTGTTGTTGTGCATTAGCAGTTTTTCTTTCATGAGGTGTTATACAAGCAACATATTATCATTTCTTTTATCAATTTTGTCAAGTATTGTAAATCGATACTGACTGAACTTATTTTCAAACTATTTTTATGTGATCACAAGATTGACTAAGTGAATGGTTTGTTTTCATAAAGTATATTTATGTACATACATGAATAGTTTTATCGATAAGCAGAGATTGTGAGTCTTGTTGGTATCCTATTATCTCTCTGGCTGGAAACGGTTTGGTCATGTGGTCTGGTCTCCAGCACATGACGAGCTATAATGTATGATCAAGTAAACTTGTGCCCAAATTCATATTGACTCTTTATACTGGAAATTGAAGTAGATAGGTGGGGAAAATAATAAAAATCACTTATAAAAATTATAAACTTATGAATAGAATTTTTTCCATGATATTTTTTTCACTATTATTGTGGTACCCGTGCATATTCATAAAAAAAATTGAGAGTGCGAGGATTTTAACCAACAATTATCCTCATCATCACGGTATCTTTTTTCCATATTTGACTTTCATACCATAACTTTTTACACGCTCCAGTCCAACCTTTTGCTACACACTTGCCTATCTATCTGAAAACTATAAAATGTGAATACCCTGTTACTTTTGTTTTTTCCCTCAAGGCCATTGGTTTCATTTTATTTTAGAAGGAGTTGTAGAAGTAATTACGATATATCTGGCAAAACTATATCATGATGATGAGCATGAAAATAAGGTATACAACTTTTCATGCTTGATTTTTTATTCCAGTTCCAATCACTTCTCTTTCATCTGCAGCTGCGTTAAAGTGAAGTCGGCATTTTGATGCCCACTCACGAAAAACTCACCAAGTCAAGTTGTCCATGAAATCCCAAACAAATATGGATTGTCTTGACAGAACGATGAACGAAGCAAGAAATCCAGACTTGAAGAAAACGTGAATAAAACAGTTTTGTAGTGTCATTCTTATTAGTAGTTGTTTAAAACGTTAGTAGGACATGTAATGTGAATAAGTTCTGTAGAACAATAAAATGTGATTTATGAGTACACGTGTGCATCGTTGCGTCTTATTAGTCATAATTTAGTCGTAAGCTAGAAAACGAGTGAGAAAAACCTTTTTGAGACAAAATGGACCAATTTTGCGGCTCACAATTTTGGGTAAGTCTTTAAATCTCCGATTTAAAGATGTCGTTTATACCCTATTTCAATTGTGTAAGTTCTAATATAAGTTTATTGCCTATTTTTTTGTAGGACTGGGACCGTACATGGTACACCAACAATCCAGACTTCACCCCGTGTTTTGAACGAACCGTCCTTGGCCTAGCGCCATGCCTTTTCCTATGGATATTTACAATAGTTGACGTTTACTGCAGCTACAACTCCCCTGCCAAAGAAGTACCCTGGAGTGCTTTAAACATTGGAAAACTTTCAATCACATCAATTCTAATAGCACTGGAGAGTGCATTGTTAGTAATCTCCAGAGTTATTTTACCCGGTGGTATTCCTTCCTACGTTTCATATCCTGTTGATCTCTATGTACCAGCAGTACGGGCTACTACTTTGGTACAATTTTATTTGCTATTTTTTTAAATTTTAAATGCAATTTGTTATACAAATTTAATGAAAAAATTTGTTTGCAGCTTCTCTATGCTGTACTCCTTCTTTACTCAAAAGGAAAAGGAGTACGTTCCGCCGGTGTTCAATTTTTGTTCTGGTTCCTTTTCACTGTGACACAAGCCATACGATTCCGAACTGTGATTGAAAATAGCTACAATAGTCATGAAGAACCCACCACTCTCGACCCATCAATTTACATTATCGAGGTTGTATACTTTCCATTTGTACTTGGCCAGTTTATTCTTCATTGTTGGGCTGACGTTGCCCCAGCGTATCAGCCAGACTATGAGACACCGACAAAAGTAAGAAACAGGTTTCCATATTTGGTTGGGATGTTGAGACTACTTTTTAATATAAAAAATAATGCATGAAATTTATTTATTTATTAGAATCCATGTCCAGAATACACGTGTTCCTTCCTTTCCCGTATTCTCTTTCATTGGTTTACTGATTTGGCATGGACGGGATTCCGGAAGCCATTGGAGTACGCTGACCTGTGGCAACTCAATTGGCATGATCTTTCACGAAACATTGTACCAACTTTTGATCGCTACTGGCCTCTCGACCTTAATCGTGGACTGAACAAAAAACATGACGACTTAAATAAAAGTAAACAGCATGAAGGGAACGGTTATCAAAACGGAAAGCATGACTCAGTTATGCACAGCTATCAATCGATTAAGGGACCACAACCGAAAAAAGAGCCTGGTGTGTTCACAACAATCGCCAAAGCTTTTGGTTGGCAATACTTTTATGGATTTGTCTTAAGAACGATGACAGATTTGATGATGTTCGTCTCTCCGTTGATATTAAAGTAAGCTGGGATGAAGTTTCCAAATGAATTATCATTGTATCATAATGCCCCAAAATTCAGTGCAAATAAAATATGATTTTTTCTTTTTTTCAGTCTTCTTATTAGTTTCGTGGGATCAGGGGAGCCTACTTGGAAGGGTATGCTTTATGCAGGCGTTCTATTCACGAATGCGTTTATTGGAACACTTTTTAATGCTAATGGAGTTCACAACTTTTATATGACTGGCATGCGTGCAAAGACTGTCTTGATTAGTGCAGTTTACAGGAAGTCCTTGCTCCTTTCAAATTCTGCTAAAAGAGGTTGGCATAAAGAATTATTATTTTGAAGTGCTTTGTTTTCTATCGTGTAACTATTTATTCAAGAGCACTCTTAATTCTGAATTACATATAGCCGAATCACAAGGAGAAATAGTAAATCACATGGCGGTGGATGTCCAGTACGCGACTGAATTTTCGCAATATGGGTAAGTCGGCAGTCAAGCAGTTTCATAAAATATACTGTTAGTTTTTTAAAGAAGGTTTTTTAAACATTATGCAATAAAAATGACATTTACCACCTCTTATGTAGGTACCAACTTTGGGGTTCACCTATCATTATTGGTGTAGCACTGTATTTTTTGTGGACAATTTTGGGACCTTCTGCTATCGCAGGTTGGTTTTTAATGCGGAAATCAATTAGATTGTGTGTAGTTTTATGAGTACTGGTTTTTGTAACGCTTTATGGAATTTATTTAGGTGTTGTGGTCATGATTTTCCTGCTACCACTCAATGCATTTATTGCATCAAAAATCCAAAAACTTCAGAAACAGCAAATGGCCAATAAAGATCAGCGGACCAAGTTGATGACTGAAATTCTTTCTGGTAATAAATCTGATTCTTTATGAACTAATTTTTTTTGGAAATAATCGCATACAGCGCATTAATGCTGTATGATTACAAGATAATCTACATAAATATCTTTTTACAGGAATGAAGGTTCTGAAACTGTATGCTTGGGAGCCAAGCTTTGAAAACCAAGTAATGAAAATTCGAAAACGCGAGTTGGAAGTGCTTAAATATACAGCTTATCTTAATTCAGTTTCGAATTTCCTGTGGACATGTGCTCCATTTTTAGTAGCTATTTGTAAGAAATTTCACTTTCTTTTGTGTAAATGTTTTGCAATTTGGATGCTGAAATTTTTGTATGGATGCTCATGAGTTTAATTTTTAATTAGGCACATTTGGTACTTATGTCATGACGGACCCTTCCCATGTACTGGATCCTCAAACGGCATTCGTTTCTTTATCTCTTTTCAACATCATGAGTCAACCTTTAACGTTTTTGGTAATTCATTGAATTGAAGAGCTTCACTCCTTACTTATTCCTGTTATTAATTACTTAATTTTCTTTCCAGCCTCTTTTGATCTCTGGATACATTCAAGCAGCAGTAGCTATTAAAAGGTTGAACAAATACATGAACGCTGATGAAATTGACACTGAAGCTGTTACTCATGATGAAAACGAACGTGAGTCGTACTAAAATACAAGTTTAAAAAAATACATTTTGATTTAAAATACAATTAAGGTTTTTTTTTTGGAATTTATAGCCGATCCTGTTGTAATTGAGAATGGAAGCTTTTCCTGGGAAGAAGGTACCGAGACATTAAGAGATATTAATTTTAGGGTGAAGGATGGAGAGCTGGTGGCTATCGTTGGTACCGTTGGCTCTGGAAAATCTAGTTTGCTCTCGGCTCTTCTTAACGAGCTTGTTAAAACTTCTGGTCGTGTTAATCTCAGAGTAAGTTGCTAAATCAAACAGATCATTATCTCTATATTTCCAAAAAAACTAAGAATTGCATGTTGTAAATTTACAGGGAAGCATTGCTTACGTTGCCCAACAAGCATGGATTCAAAATGCTACACTTCGTGACAACATCCTGTTTGGAAAGCCATACGATCCCTCCAAATATGATAAAGTTATTGATGCATGCGCATTGAAACCAGACTTGGAAATTCTTCCAGCTGGAGACAAGACTGAAATCGGAGAAAAGGGTATCAATTTATCTGGAGGTCAAAAACAAAGAATTGCTCTTGCACGAGCAGTATACAGTAACGCTGACGTGTACCTTTTTGATGACCCATTGAGTGCAGGTAATATAATTATGACTTTTTAAGATAACCTTGTATTTTGCAGAAAACCAAGTATTTATATTAAAATTCTTTTTTTTTCTTTTTTAGTTGACGCACATGTTGGAAAGCACATCTTTGAAAAAGTTTTGGGACCCAAAGGAGCCCTTCGCAAGAAAACTCGTTTGCTGGTAACACATGGCGTTATCTATCTTCCATTCATGGATAACATAAGTGTAATGTTAGATGGACGAGTTAGTGAATTTGGAACATACAAAGAACTTTTGGAGAAAAAAGGTGCATTCGCAGACTTTCTCAAGCAACATTTAACATCTGAAGATGTTACTGAGGTGGAAGGCACTGATGTTGCAAAAGACTTGGAAAATGTTATTGGAGATTTGACCGAAATTAGACAAAGGAAGAGATTGGTCTCTGATTCGGAAAGCGAATTCTCTGCAGCAGAGTCAGTTACAAGGCGACGACGACAGTCTTCAAGAGCCCCGTCTGTTACTGTAAGCCAATATTTTGTAATGTTAAAAGTACACCAATATAATTTTAAAGCTAAATATTTATCATTTATTTTCAGACTCTCAGTGAACGTAAATTAAGTGTAGCTTCAATAGCAAGTAGTTCAGCCGCCGCAGCAGCCCAAGTGACAGGAGATAAATTAATTGAAGTTGAAAAGGCAGAGACGGAAAGTGTAAAGGCTTCTGTGTACCTTGACTATTTCCGAGCTGCTGGTTGGGGAATCACTTTTGCTACTATTGCTCTATATGTTGTGTTCCAAGGATTTTCCGTTGGAGCTAATTTGTGGCTTTCTCAATGGACTGCTCTTCCAATTATCAATGGGACTCAGGATGCCAACGAAAGAAACTTTTATTTAGGAATTTATGGAGCATTGGGATTCATGCAAGGTATATAATTTTAATATGGGGTAACATGAGACATTCAGTGGTACAGTTATAAGAAGGGTTTAACATTAATTAACTATCTTTTTTTGCCTTCAGCTGTCAGTATACTTGTTGCAACACTGGTAATGGCATTTGGAACTGTTAAGTCTGCCAATGTACTTCATTTCAAAATGTTACAGAGAATTCTGAGGGCACCCTTGTCGTTCTTTGATGTAAGGAAACTTCACTGAGACTTGGTAGATTTTAAATTAAATTTAAAAAGTAAGTAAAAATATATTTTTACAAACTATTCAGGTTACTCCAATCGGAAGAATAGTCAACCGTTTCTCCAGAGATGTGGATTCAATGGACAACGTTTTACCAATGTTTCTCCGATTTCTTCTCAACGGAATTTTCAATGTTATGGCGGTCTTGGTGGTCATCAGTGTGAGTACCCCCATTTTCACAGCAGTGATTGTCCCAGTTGGATTTCTATACTACTTCATTCAACGCTTTTATGTGGCTACATCACGACAATTAAAACGACTTGAATCCATCACTCGATCTCCTATCTACTCCCATTTTGGAGAAACTGTCTCTGGAGCATCCACAATTCGTGCGTATAACCAACAAGAACGATTTGTCCAAGAATCCGAAAATCGTGTGGATCGCAATTTGATGTCCTACTTTTCATCGGTTTGTGCAAACAGGTAAATTAGAAAATCTAATACTTTTTACTATTTTTCTTTTTTTAAACGATGAAAGTTGAGATGTCATTTTTGGTTACTAAATGGTTCACATATATTTTACTTGTAGATGGCTTCAAGTACGTCTAGAAACAGTTGGAAATACTGTTGTATTTTTTGCTGCATTATTTGCTGTACTAGGACGAGAAACTTTGAGTGAGGGCCTGGTGGGATTATCTGTATCGTATGCATTGCAAATTACAATGGCGCTTATCATGCTGGTTAGGTTTACTTCAGATGTGGAGACCAATATTGTTGCAGTTGAGCGACTTAAAGAATACAGTCAAGCTCCTCAGGTATTTAATTAAACGTAGATAAACGGCAGGCCGCAAAGTGGATTATGTTGTAAACGTTGGCGATCAATTAATTTATGTGGTGAACATATAATGCATTTAATTAGGAAGCAGCGTGGGAGGTTCCAGGCAGGAAGCCACATTCATCCTGGCCACACGCTGGGGAAATCATATTCAACGCTTATAAGACAAGATACCGTCCTGGTCTGGATTTGGTTCTGAGAAATGTAACTTGCAAAATAAATCCTGGAGAAAAGGTATACTATGAAATTTCGCAATTAATGAAATTTGCATGTTTGGGCAAATGACTAAAAGAACAAAAATGAACAAACAATACAAGTAGACGTTTTCCCTGTATTATTCATGCATTGATGTATTAATTTAGATTGGCATCGTTGGAAGAACTGGAGCAGGTAAAAGCTCAATGACCCTGGCAATCTTCCGTATTGTGGAAGCCGCTGGTGGAACCATTTCCATTGACGGGGAAGACATTTCCCGACTTGGGCTTCATGACGTTCGTGGACGCATCACTATTATTCCACAAGATCCAGTGCTCTTCTCTGGAAGTTTGAGGATTAACCTTGATCCCTTCGAGACTCAATCAGATGAAACGCTTTATCATGCTTTGGAATTGGCTCATTTGAAAAGTTTTGTGACAAGTTTGCCTGGGGGTCTAGACTATGATTTGGCTGAGGGCGGCGAAAATCTAAGTGTGGGTCAGCGACAGTTAGTTTGTCTTGCTAGAGCTCTGTTGAGGAAAACTAAAATTCTTGTTTTGGATGAAGCCACGGCTGCGGTTGATTTGGACACGGATGACCTTATCCAGAGAACGATAAGGAGTGAATTTAAAGATTCAACTGTGGTGACTATAGCGCATCGTTTGAATACTATTATGGATTCTGACAGGTATGAAATTTTACATTTTACGTGGAACTGCATACAAACTTGCATATTGTCGAATGTGAATTTTTAATCATTTTTTCTCTGCAAAATTTCTCAGGGTGATTGTTCTTGAAAAAGGGGAAATTCAAGAAT
>JAQFXM010002517.1:0-24453 GCA_034693345.1 Entomobrya multifasciata
GTGCAAGTGGGGTACTACTATTCTATTACATTCCAAAATACCACAATAAGAGAGTATTATTGTGAAGACAAAAAATAACGAGAAAAGTTATCGCTGCTGTTTGTGTTCATAGTTCATACCATAAAGCGTATGAGTCTGAGTCTCTGAGTACTATGTATATTTTATACTGACCCTCTGTACAATATGAGTGGTATGTAACGTACCACTACCACCACACACATCATTTTATAGTGCATACAATGTAGGTTTTTAAAGAGTATAGTTGTAGGTTGTCTTGTATCACATTTTATTCTATATTGTTGACTCAAAAACTAACTGGTAAAGTAGGGAATGAATCACGTATTTTATGGAATGAATACACGAGTAAATGCTGTTTTAGGAAACTGTTTTTGTACATTGCGTACAACCAGTTTAAAGGAACATCTCTTTTTGCTCTTTCTCACTGTCTAATCTAGCCAATCTACATGTATTGTTGCATAGAGCCAAGTCAGTGAAGTAATATATAAGCATGGAAAAACTCCGAGTTGCTAAAACACACATGTACAGAAATAATATGCTCATATATAGAGAGAAACAGGCGAAATCCAATATCACAGGAGGATGACGGGATCATCATCATCGTCGTCGTCGTACTCGTCGTCGACGTTCATCGTCCACTCCCATTGAAAAATAAAAGGGTATATAAGAAATATATATACAAACGTGTAAAAAAAAGTATTTTGCTCCTTCCTTTGCTTTGATGATGGTGGTATGGTGGTGTTGAACGGAATAATACTCTCTGTACAAATTTATTTTGATATAGGGAACGAAATATCTGTAACTTTGGGCTTTATATGCTGATATACTGAGACAGTGAGCGAGAACGGATATGAACTTGTTATAAAAATATATGTAGGTACATGCATCATATCAACATGATATGATGATGATGAAGGAGTGAGTATACAGTAGGCACAATATTTTACTTCTGGTAGTCCGTAGTCGAATTGGTCGTCGTCGTCGGCTTTTTCATTCCATTCCATCACCATTGAAAATTGAACTCAAGTACAAGAATCAGATAGAGAGAGAAGAGACACAAAAATATAAATACTATTTTCATTACAACTACCACTGATGTTGGCTGAAGATTGAATTGAAGGAGAAGAGAGAAGAAAAAAATAATATAAATATAATATCGACGAAGAAGACGAGTGTGGTATTATTATTTATTATATTAAGTATAACTTACTTATTTACCACTGAATGTGTTTTTGTGCGGCTAACAATAAAACACTTACAACCACACATATAACACAAGTTCATCTTATAACTTGTCACTGCCCATCATTCATTGAAAACTTAATTAGAGCTGAAGAAAATTTAAGATATTTTATAACAGATATTCTACAAGTTGTAATATAAGCAAAAGCAAAGCAACATTCCGCTGCTCATCTTTCAGTACGAAGTACATCAATTTATAATCTTATGGTCACTTTTATAAGGAGAAAAAAACTTTTTCTCTAGTGAGTCGACAAAATACAGTGTGTATTACTTTGAGACAAATCAAGTATAAAATTGCCAAAAAAATACTATTAACATCGATTAAATATCAAGTTCAAGTCTAGTTTTAAGACCGCTTGTCAAATCCTTATGTTCGTTACGAATTCAATGAATTAATCAGTATCGGAATCAGTGATTTTGAAAAATTATAACAAACTAATTAACTCAATCAAGTGTGAAAGCCTCGTTCTTAAATATTTGTTATTTTTTCATTGTTTTCAGTTTTTTGTTTGCAAAGAGTACTTAAAAAGTTGTGTGAAGTAACTCAGTGAGTTTGGTAGAGATATATATATTTTTCTATAATTTTTGGTGAAAGTCCCGGAGAAAGATTTGTGAAATTGTGTGTGTTCATTCCAATTTAACATTACATTCCAATTTACTGGAGTAAGGACTATTTGGTCCGTGTAAAAATATCGCTTGTCTTTCCAATTCACCTGTGGTGCAAAATTATTTAAGAGCTAATCATGGCTACTACTCAAATGCAACAAGGGGGGCTTCTGGATGTCCTCAAAAAGAAAATGAGGCAGACGAAAGAGGAAATGGAGAAATATAAAGAGGATTGTGAAGAGCTCCAGAAAAAGCTTCATTTGGAAAGTATGAGGCGTGAAGAAGTAAGGCAATTCATTGAATTCAAAAAACATGCTTTCAATTAAAGTAGTACATAATTATATTTATATTGACATATTTGTCATGTCTCGTCAACAAAAAATTGTCGGCAGGTTTAAAATACGATAACATAATGAATACATTCATTAACACCAGTTTGATCTCAAATATTTACTATTTACAAACTTTCTACATATTTATTTGCACAAATGCAAAAAATCATTTTGCCCATTGCGGTTTTATGCTATTATCATAATTTCGTCTGCTACAGAAGCAATAACTCCTTCTCAGTCAGTCAGTGCAACGAACCAGTTCACTAATTTTTTTACGTGACGACATTTTTTGTTCTGTAAGGAGACCGACTGAACTGTTGAAATTTATCAAGTAGTTTGTTTCTTTAAATGGTGAAGATTGGTCGGGATACTTTTTTATGAGTCTTTTCACTAGGCTGGCGCCCTCCTGAGATCATGACTAATTTTGGTGACGCATCATCATCAGTTAGTTTCGTTTTTTAGCTATAATATATATCTTTAACAAAATACTTGTCAGATAAACGGCTATTTTGGCATGGCTGTCAAGTACCGTGCATTGTAAAATGCGTGTACAATGTACATACAGCAGCACACGACAACAACGACGGTAATAATAGATAAAATTGGGAAAAATATACATATGTATGTGGGCTAATTACGAGGCGATTTCCACGTATTCAAGATAAGGTGATAATGTCCTGTCTGAATTTTATATGGCAAATTTGGAGTTGACTCAATCAGTTACATGTGTAATCGTAAACACTCCACCATTTTCTGATTATTTTGCAGTTCTTAGGAATATTACTGCTCAATCAAGCGCACATACTCATGTATTTCATAAAGAATACAGTTTTGCTGCATGATTGAAAAATCATAGCTAAAAATGGCCTGTATATTTGAATGTGATCTCTGATATGATTAGTAGCATCATATAAAAAGGAAAGTTACAAAGTAAATCATGCTGTGCATTTTACTACTCATCATCATTTTTTCGTTTTAATGAGTGCAACACTGCATTATATTATGATTCAGCATCGACATCGACATATTTGTAGGTTATGTGATGCACAAATCTTATGCATTTCCTTTTAAATAAATTATTTTATTGTGTTACTACTCACACTCACATACGTGTGGTCTATTTTGGCAATCAATATTACTCCATTAAATTTAAAAATAAAGATAAGATTATGCAGATTTTATGTACATAAAATTATCTCTAGATCTATACAGAGCATATTAGAAACTTCCTTCACTAAATCCATTGCCAAAATATATGGTTGACTTTTCATCATTATAATATTCGTGTGTGGTGACTGGTGACATAAAGGCACACCCAATAAAAAGGAACACACAGATAGACTGGGGGATTTCTTATTGGATTAAATGTATCAATAACAAAGTAGTATTTCTAAAATGGACAGGGACAGGAATGTTGAAGATAAATAGCTAAAAAACATGCATAACTGGCATTGTCATTCTCATGAGTTCCTGTCGTATTTTAAATACAGGTATCAGTAATGATATAACATTATGCACACTTTTCTTACCTTCATTCATCATTTTTCATTGTTGGCAACAAATTTTTCGGCAAATTTTTTTCACTGTATTAACTTGGGTTCGTGTTTGTAATTCGTGACATAATACTAAAAATGAAAGTATATTAGTGTCGAAATCTATGAAATAGACATATTTCATGGTAGAAAGCACTCTTTGGTGTATTATATTCTTTAGTTGTTTACCTTTAGGAAAAAACAAGAGTTGTTACATGTCAAAATCATTTTTGATTAATACCTGCATTAGATTTATTGGCAGACTTATAACAAAATATATATAATGTACAATGATAGTACAAACACACACGATTGGCTAGTATAATAATGAAGTGGACTCTTTAGTGTTTCAAATGCGGGAGTCGTGAGCATATTCCCTGAACCTGACGTCAAATGAGCCATTTCAATATAGTACTAATGGCTTAGCCATGAAAAAAGAGGATTGTCCTATGATAGGATTCATAATATTATGCATTGTATATATGTAAGCTATGGAAAAAATAATAGGTACTCGTTGAAGCATTGTTTGTTAGAATAGAGATTTAAACCAACAGCAAATGCGAAACAAGACAAGATAATTGTTGCTTGAGCTAAACAAGTTGATACTCTGATAACTTTAAAACAAAGCTTGCTATACAGCTCAGCTCAGGTATGTTTTGCAAATAATAAGCAAGTCTATTTCAATCTTGTTTTCTATGATGATGCGCATGATGATGATGACGAACGGTATGGTTATCGCTAAAAAATAGCAACAAATGAGTAAATCGCATCAAAGTAATTTGAGACCAGTGTGTAGCAGTATATTTGTATGTCTGATAGATAATATGGATGTATGTGTAATAATGATATGACTTGTTCAGTTGACTTGAGAGCGACGTATCATTATTATATTCGAAATAATATAATGTTCAACAATGTACACTTAAGGATTATTATTAATGTATCATTGCCATGCTATCAGTCACTTCTGTTGTCTATATCGTTTTTGTGACTATGTTGCTGCTCATCGGACCAAAAATGAAAGGAGTCACTTCATTATTGGAAATGTCCAAATTTGGCATGTCTGACCGAATCAGAAGGTGAAACGGGTCAGTTGTGTTTTTGAGTAGAATGCCTGAATATGGTCTGGTGCCGGTTTATGAATGCTGACTGAATAAATACATTCCATGTAAAATCTATTGTTGCCACTTGCGCGAGGTTTCTCTCTCTCATGATTCATGAAACAACGACAAAATTATGATAATATGAGCAAATAGATATAATGTTACTGATGAAAATTGTCACAGAGAGAGAGAGTCACTTGTAGCACGACACGGCACCACGAAGAGCAACAGACTCATAAGTTTCAAGTAGCTAATGGTCAGCAGACCTTGTACAGGAATTGAGGCTTGATTTGGTTGAGAAATATGCTCATAGCTGCTGACTGGTCCTGTACCAATTGTTGTCACATTACATAACAATTAGTGATGGTAGATACTGTAATAAAAGCTTTCAGTGAACAAGGTATTTTATTGTATGCCAAAAAATAGTATAAATGAATTTTTTTGTGCTAAAGAACACACGACGGGAGTTTCATCTACTGACTAGGTATATAATATGTTATGATTGATGTGCACCTTGAATTATAGTTTACTTTACAATAAAAATAATAAAAACATAGATAACAATGTGCTGACAATATTGTGCAAGCATGGCAAATATGCAAGTGAAACAAAAATATAGAGGAAACCTTGCATTTTGCTTGGTTTGGTTGCATACGTTCAAAAATAAAATGATTAACGCTGCATGCGCCAAGATGTGTTTTTCCGATAACATTCATTTTTATTCACTGGGTTTGTGTTGTATTTTGACCGTGTGTGTATTTGTAGTTAATTTTCTTTTCATAGTTTATTCATGAATATCTCTAATTTGACATTTAAATAGAAAATTATTTTCTAAAAGGAAATGGTAGGTTGACTACAAACAAATCTGAAATCGCAAGTGTTTATCTCTTTTTTTGATGTAAACTGATTATGGTAACTAGTGTTCTTTTCTGTATCTCAAATTTTCTGATTTCTTCTTTAGGTATGATTATGATGAGTGTACTGCATTCCTTCCTTGTGTGTGTACATTTATGGGAGACCTAACTACTACTTCTTTTTATGACATAAATGGTTCAGAAGTAATAAAAATGATTTTTGTTTGCATTAATTTACAGGCCGAGGCTGAGGTCGCTGCTTTGAATCGTCGTATCCAACTTCTCGAAGAGGACTTGGAACGTTCCGAAGAGCGATTGGGAACCGCCACCACCAAGTTGGCTCAGGCTTCACAGGCTGCCGATGAGTCTGAGCGGTAATGTTTCCATGAATTATACAAAACGGGTTTACAGGAAAGAAACCCTAAAAACTTTTTAAATTGAAAAAATATACAATTTAGGGATAGGGCAACACCATATTTTCCGTAGCATGCAATATTTCATGCAAGTGAGAAACATGTTGATTTTATGAATATCTCAAGAGGCTGATTGCCGTCAATGATGAGATTTATATTCATTCATTTTGACAGAGAAACGAGTTTGTTCATGCCTTCCTGAATTTAATTTTCCATACATAGTTTTACGGAAGATAATGTGATTATTAGATTTTAATCTCACTTGCATGGATTGTTGCGTTGCGTTGTGTGATTAAAGTCATTGAATTGAAGGTGTTAAAGAATTTTGCGACAGAGGAGTGCGCAACACTACATCTTGAACAAAAAATCTTATCTACATAACTGCGTGTTTATATGAAAATATGTTAATTCTGCGTTTACTCAGTTTTTTTTTTCTTTTTTTCTTATTTGAACTTTCCTTATGATAATATTTTAATGAATGCAAAACTTGCAAGAAAATTGATTATGAAAATTACTTGGGTGTATATTCAAACAGAATAAGGAAAGCATTAGAGAACCGTACTAACATGGAAGACGACCGAATTGCAATATTAGAAGCACAGTTAGCCCAAGCTAAATTAATTGCCGAGGAGGCCGACAAAAAATATGAAGAGGTAAACTAACATATATTGCACAGCAGACCAAAAAAGCCACAAAACCATTAAAAAATTTATTGTCAAAACTTTTAATTTTTATTGCTGAAACGTTATTCAATCACTGCGATTATTATCTTGATTATTATTTTTTCTCTGTCCGGAAGTGGACAAATTTTAAATTATGTATGAATAGTATATATGGACCAAATATTTTTTTCGTTTAAAATTTTTACAATTTTAACTCGACTTGTTTGAGTAGACCTCAAAAAAACGCGCTATGCAGGACTCATTCAGTTGATAAAACGCAAAAAGCCACATAGTGTATTGTAAAAGATAAAATGACAATGCATTATATAACAGTCATGTACGGAGTATTAATTTGCTGATCTGAGGTTAGGCAGGGAAAGTGGTTAACCACAAAACAAACTGGCGTTTGAGGTGGTAGTCAGTTTTATAACATGGTGTTTATGTACAAGTGTTATCACTACGTTCATCTTTTCATATAAAAAATAATTCTTCTCACATGAACATACAAAAAAAGGATATTTTTTTGCAGAATAACAGCACATACATTTTGCAATTTTTACGATGAGAGAATTCTCAAAAAATGTGTCTGTCTGGGATATTTTTTTCTATGAATGTATATTTTTCATATGACAGTATGCGCAAGGTGTTGGAGAACCGTGCCATCTCCGATGAGGAGCGAATGGACTCCCTTGAGAGTCAGTTGAAGGAAGCCAGATTCTTGGCTGAAGAGGCTGACCGTAAATACGATGAGGTCTTTAAATTAAATTCAAAATCGAACTCTAACCTGAGTGGATTTTTGATGTTTAATGTTTAGGTGTCAATAACAAAATATTAGTTTGGAATTTTTTTTAGAAGTTTTTAGTGTGTTTGTTTGAAATGTTTGCTCACTACCGTATATCATACCATCTTTGTACGGAATGCGTAATGATAAATGTTTTATACATGTTACCTTTCATATAGAATCTAACTATTGTATTTAAAAATATTTACACATTTCTTAACCAAACAACTTTGTATAAAGCTAATTATTAGATTAATTATCTGGCATACATTATATATACATATATTTACAATTTTATTAAAATATTGTGTGTTACATGTTTTAAGAGTGAAAATAACATTTTATCCATTAAATCAAACATTTTATCATCACCCAACCACCTCATCATCACTGATGAAAGGCTTTGAACACAAATTAGGGAAAACATTTGAAAAAAACAGCATAAAATTCTATTTAGAACTTTTAACTAAATTGTATATAAATCACTTTATTTATTATACACAAAGAACATACGCAAGAATTTATTTGAATGCTTTAAAAAATTCGTATCAAAACTGTGTTAAATGTTCAAGTTAAAAAATTTGTAGTTTAGCAAAAGCATCCAATTTACAGTGTTTAGTTAATGCGCGAAGTTTTTAGACTTTAGATGACTTGGCTTTAACTTCTAGTCTAGACGTTGAAGATCAAGCATGCGGCGTTCTGAATTTTTTACAAACTTATAATGCTCCTATAAATGTCCCCATTTTGAAATGCTGCACGATACTCCGGTTTGGCTAATTGTTTTACAAAATTTATTGTATAACGAATGAACTGAAACTGTATCTTTTATCCTATTATTTTTTGGACAATGTTTATATTTTTTAGCAAAATAATTCCTTTTGATTAAAACTCATAGCATTATTGTTGCAAAATGATTATGACAATGCGACAATGATGACACTGTGAATGCTAATTACTGTTTTTTGCTTTTTGATTTTACTTTCACAAAAATTAATTAATTTTTTGAACTGTTGAATTTTAAAATTTGTTAATGTTTGCGTTTTTTATATGAAAACAATTTTGAAAAAAGTAAAGATATATCTCAAAAAATATAAATATTGATTGGAGATATTTTTATTAAATGAATGACTAAAGGTTGCCCGTAAGTTAGCCATGGTTGAAGCTGACTTGGAGCGTGCTGAAGAGCGTGCCGAAACCGGTGAATCGTGAGTAAACGAATATTCCAGTTAATTATACCATATTAGTTTCTTTCTTATTATTACAAAATTTATTTACAGTTTTGCAAGCATAAAATTTTGGCTGTCATGCAAAAATGCTAAAAATTCAATACCCGAAAAAAATACTATGTACTTTTTGTTTTTGTTTTTAACCATGATTGCAAAATGCTTAGTAATTATTATAAAGTGACCAGTGGTCATTTATATCACTTTTTATTCATGACTAATTTACGTGTAAGTAAATAATCAAAAGTGTCTATATGTATGTGTCTTAATATACAAAAAAAGAACTTTATGAGTTCACAAAAAATAGGTAGAAATTTTTTATTAGGTAAATTAATCACAGTTTGTAAACGTTATCTTAGTAAAAAAATGGTTTTGGTTGGTTTTTGGCTGTTATTATTCCAATAATCTTTGTGTATTATGTTTAATATATGGTTTTTTGAAAATTAACTATTGTTTTTTTATTCTTTCTTGTTTGCCGTGTTTGATGTTTTCCCATTTGTGTTCTGCCTGTTATTTTTTCTGTGTTTGTGACACCAAAAAAATTGCATGAAATACTCAGGTTGCAAGGAAATTGGTTATGATGGAACAGGATCTTGAAAGAGCCGAAGAGCGGGCTGAACATGGCGAAACGTATGAGGATTTGAGTTTTTCTTTTGAAATGCAAATAATTTGTAGAGTATTTTTAATACCAACTTTATGCCATAATTGTTATGCATGCTGCTTTGTTTAGTAGTAGGTAGTAGTAATAACAGTAGTAGTTTGTAGTGTACTAAATTGATTTGGTACATGGTAAGATGTCTTTAAAATGTTACTTGGATTTTTTGTTTTATGAAAAATATCCTCTGCTTTCACGCTTTACAGCTTTTAAGCATATTTATTTTGCTTCATACAGACATTTTCAAATGATTTGTAACAATAATGTAATCGGTAATTTTTTGAATTCTCAATTTACAGGAAGATCGTCGAACTTGAGGAGGAGTTGAGGGTAGTAGGTAACAACCTGAAGTCACTTGAAGTTTCTGAGGAAAAGGTATGCTTTCACCTATACTCCATTTATATATATTTAGTCAGTATCAATATAATGTCGTAAAAATAGTGTTCTAAATTATGTTTACCAAAAAATACAAAGAGAAAATAATAGGATTAAGGCTAAGTGCATTTACCCGTATAAAGAAAAGTGATAGCATAGATTCTTTGTACTATTTTACTTGTGCAATAAAACCTTGAGCCAAGGAAAAACTGAAGAATTTACAAAAAAATGTCTAGGGCAAGTATAAATATTATGTTAGAACATTTAGGCTATTTGATCTTCGAACCAAAATGGAAATACCTCGCAGTATTATCTACAAATTCCTTCATTTCCTATGCAAACCTTTCTCCAGCTAGCTATATATTCCTCAACCTCTCAGAAATCTATTTTTACATTTCGACCCTAAAAATATCCCTACTGTAGAAGAATATCTATGTATAGCTGCTTTTGTAGTAATTTTGGGGTCGATTTATAGCTTTAGTTGTAATAAACTATGGTCAATACAGTAATTGATCACGCTTAAAAAAGTAGTAGAAAAGTAGTACATTTGCTATATATACCTATTAGTAACATTTTTTAAGTCTTTTAGTGGGGCACAATATATCCTCTGTACCATTTATACATAGACCTATTTAATTATTGCTATCACATTATTTCTTTTTACCAAAAATGATGCTATGTCAAATAATTTGTATATTTTTATACTTTACGCGAAAAAAATATTATTTTTGTATAGTAGTGGGTAGTAGTACTCTTATCAATATCATTTTTTATAAATTAATTTTAATAATGATTTGAACTGGATCCCCTCTTTTTTCTCACTCTGCAAAATAAAAATTGCCACCACCTGCACCTTTGCATTTACCAATGCTCTTGGAAAACTTGGGTTCTTGTGTGTGGCTAAATCCATTTGCTACCTCTGATGGCAATTAAATATTCGTAGGCTCGTCAACGAGAAGATGAGTTCAAAGAGCAGATCAAAATTCTTACTGCTAGACTTAAGCAGGTACAATCATGAGTGTCCAGGGTTGACTGTGACACGTCAAACCTATGTACAAAACTTTATATTTTTTTAAATCCCTGCTGTACACCCCCTGCCGCTGTATAATAATTAATAATAATCCAACCGTTAAAGTTCACTGCACAGAAAATGCACACGTTTTTTGTGAGCAATTATTTTATTGTGGTTGATTTTTAAACATAGAGTTTTTTTTACATAGTTCCTGATTTTTTCTGCTTGATATTTTGGCTTATTATAAAATCCCGTCTCAGTTGCTTGATAAACGTTATGCTATATAAGATTTTGTATATATTTGTAGTTTGCTTTATACGTACAAAAGAATATACTTTCCCGTTCCCCAGTAATCTTTCCGTTTCCATCAAAAATTGGCCATTGTCCATCATCGTCTATTTAGTATAGTAAGAGGTATTTGGATTGTTGGACATTGCCTCAACATTGGTGTTAATTATGTATCTGTTATGTGATTATAATGTAATGTTTAATTGCATGTGGTAAAAAACGTTTAGGCAGTATGTAGAACAGTTAGGTAAAACCAGAGGGACTAAAATCTGCAAAGGTCCGACTTTATTAACTCTTGTGTGTTTGCTTCCACTTTGAATTATTTTTTTGGAAATAGGCGAATCAACGTGAGGAGGAGTATAAGACTCAAATCAAGATTCTTTCTACTCGTCTAAAGGAGGTAGCATTCCAATCCAAGCGTTAAAATAAATACCACCTTTGAGTATCTTTGAGTAAAAATAATAACGCTGTTTTCAGACTGAATTGAGACTTTCTATACCGACTTTTGTTTTTTTACGTAAAAATTTGCTCAACCATCATAAATTTCTTTCAAGACGAAAAAAAACTGACTTTTCAAAAAAATGCTTTAATCCAAACACGTAAAATTGCTCCGAGTGTTAGGCCTATTATTGTTTTACTTGAATTGAAGTAGAAGTATTACCTTTTTTCTCCAACGTAAATACTTTTTTCACGATCTCGAAAAATTAATATTACCTCGCATTTGACAAACGATCAGTTAAATTATAATGTAGCGCTTTAAGTACAAACTACTGCTGTAGTGTAGACTCTAATAAAAATATTGCAGGATATTTTACGTCGTCGCAATAAATTATAGTAGAACGCTACCTGAATCTAATGTAAGTAAAAGTATCCCTTTTGCCTTCACAACTTTCACCATTACAGCCTATAAATCTTTTGACAAGATATCTAGTCACCTAACCTATTTGGTAAAAACTTGTGGTAAATCTTCGTCTCTATATACGAGCTATAAACTAACTAGGCTATCGAGTGTTTTCGCTTTCACACTTCACCAGTCTTTGGCACTTTCACCAGTTCTTCTTCAAGTTAACAAGTATTTCTTGATCACAAAACTATTTTAATTTAAGTTTACTCACAGTGAAAAAAAGTTAGGAATAGTGTGTGGTATTTTGTGTGTTCACTTTTTATAACATAATTGGTATGGTTTGTGTGAGTAAGAGTGTGGTATTTTTGGTAAACTATGTATAGAATAGAATAAGATACACTAAATAGTACACAAAACTAATTTGTTTGTTTTTAACATTGCACGGTGTGTGGTTTTTTGTTTGTTTTTTGATTTTTTGTATGTTGGATCACTAAATTAAAATAAAAAAGGCTTCACAAATGGAAGAAACTTACTCGATGCAGTTGCGTGCTCTTTCTGATGCCCTGAAAGAAGTAAGTAATTATCCAGCCAAAAAACATGCTTCAGTAATTTTCACCTTTAAAGATGTACTTGTCACATGAGATGGGTCACATTTATTTTCTAGTTTGACATGCTTATTTTACTTAACGAATATATTCGCAACACAACAAAAAGTATTTTCAAATAATTGTTTGACTGATTGACATATTTATGTTGTATTTTACCGAGTTGTTTGTTTTTGACATTACATATGTGTTTACAAAATATATTGAATTTGACAACGCTACAACTTCAAATTATGACTTCCGCTTTTGGGAGTGTTTTTTTTCCTTTGACGCTACTACTACAACTACATGACCCGCTTGCTATTTTCCTGTCATTATCCAATTCATTGATGTATTAACATGATTTTCTTGTACTGAATGGAACAGGCTGAAGCTCGTGCCGAATTCGCTGAAAGATCCGTGCAGAAGCTGCAAAAGGAAGTCGACAGGCTGGAAGGTATGAAACTTTGTCCTTTCTTTTGCTACACAATTATAATTTCTTTTAAATCACTTTTATTATTTCGTTCAGAGAAAACCTTTTGTCTCTCTTTAAAAGTTAATTTTCAAAATTATGTTAAATATTTACATGTAAAATTTATTCAACAAAAAGTATCTTGATTAGTTTAATATTTTTTTAACTTTGATATACTCATTATTATTTCGAGTATGTAATGTAATTGCATTTTATGTTTTTAATAAGTAACGTATAATGATTTTGCTGCAAAATTGCGCCAACTTAATATAATTACCTGATCAATTAGCTCCGTGTAACAATTTTATGTGCACTGTATACAATGTACGTATATCTACGTTTTAGATGATTTGATTGGAGAAA
The DNA here is from genome assembly GCA_034693345.1 of Entomobrya multifasciata. Classification (NCBI taxonomy): domain Eukaryota; kingdom Metazoa; phylum Arthropoda; class Collembola; order Entomobryomorpha; family Entomobryidae; genus Entomobrya; species Entomobrya multifasciata. The sequence continues at coordinate 13,360 of JAQFXM010002517.1, forward strand.
AGGAGAAAAGCAGATTACTTACGGAGGAAATGGAGGCCACTTTGCAGGATATTCAAAACATGTATTAATTTTTTTGAGTTTTAAAAATGGCAAAATAATTTCTCGCAAAAAGCTATACGTGTAAAAAACGTAGGTGGCGGTGCTCTTTCAAATTCAAATCGCTTTAAATATCTGCACAGTATGGCAAATTTCCGGTTAAATGGAAATATATTATCAATGCCAAAATATACTTCCCACCACAGCTTCAAAAAATGCGAATGTATGAATGTTCCAAATTACGTTAGTTGTCAATTTCTCTTCTTGCTATTCAAATTTTATATCCTCCTGCAAGTAAGTACAAAAGTAGAGTAATTTTATATCTATAAAAGCTGGGGTACATGCTTTCCTTATATTCCAAGGGATTCGGTGGCTTACATTTCCTTTCTGCAAGCTATACAATATCAAGTATATAATATTTAGTAGTATACTTACTCTGTGATCTTAAGTTAATCAGAATCATGAATCATCAACATTATTCAGTATTATTGATAAGCTTTCCATGTATATAACGCTAAAAAGCATATATTTTACTCACACTAGTGGCTAGATTCACATATTCTTTAAAAAAATCATATAATCATAAGTATAAGTATGCCAAGTTGAAAATCACACGGTGATCCAAAATATTGTACAGATGAGCTGGTGTCTGAGAAGGAGAAATACAAGGCAATTTGCGATGACTTGGACGGAACTTTCAACGAACTCTCTGCGTATTAAATTTGTTGGATTCTCTTCCCTTCTGCTCCCCTGTCTCACCCTCTCACCTGAACTGACAAACACACACACAAATCTCTATATTTTTTCTTTTTTTAAAAATCATCAATTTTCCGGAATCCCATTTTTGACTGATGAATAGTCCCCCTTTCAATAGTATGTCCTTCATATTGATTTCTTCAAAAATTCATTTTTTTACGCCTTGTCCTAATCCACAGCAAAATATTATCTTATATTTTTTCTTGGTTTCCCGTACAATTTGTCAGAATTAAAAGGGCGCTGGTGGTGTGATATGTATTTTTGCAAAAAAAGAGATATTATACGCCCTAAGAATTCTGGTCCTGTGAGTTGCTATTTACTATTATTTTTTGAAACGTGATACCATAACCTCCTTATTTTTTATTTTTAGCTTCCATTTATACCTATATTTTTTGTCGTATCAAGAAAAAGTTGAAGGGAAAAGTTTTCCCAGAAAAGAAAGAAAGTGTTCATCGCTTAAAACGCTGCTGGTCCATATATTTCACAAGAGAGTTCAAATGGTTGCCGCCATCGTATAATATACTATCTCACTAATTAATAGTTTTTAGAAAGGGAACTTGAGTTTTTATGATAATTTACTTGGCTAATACTATTTTTATTTAATTTTTATGAATAAGGCGCATTAGTGGTGTTATATCTTTTTAATAATTTGCTCTAATAATCCAGTAAAAAAACAAGTCGTTAGCCAAACATGTTACTTGGTATTGCAGACGAATTGGTCAACGAGAAGGAGAAATACAAGTCAATCACGGACGAGCTCGATGCCACCTTCTCCGAGCTCACTGGCTATTAAACATGCCATCCAAACGCTGCTTCCAGTTAAATTCCGTACTTTGTCTCGTCATCTTAAGATTCGCGTGTCTTGCACTACAAAAATTAGAGAGAGAAAAAAATGTCCTTTTGTCTCCTATGCACAAAATTTTCTATTTTCTATATCAATTTGAGAACCCAGTCTCTTTTGTTACTGTCCACGTTGTTCCTGTCTCATAAAAATTGAATTCGTCAAAGTATTCGATAAATGTTAGTAAAATCGTTTATTTATTTATTATTCTAGTATTTTACAAATTTTTCGTTTTGTGTTCCCCTTTCCTTTCCAAAGGTTTTCAAATTTTTATCTCATTCCTTCTCAGTTTTTTACGTTTTTATAGGTTGGTATACAAATTGCACCCTGTGCTGTGATCTAAAAAAGTTGTTTCCCCAAGTTTCCTTTTTATATGAAAACTTTCACCTGTTTATAGTCTATTGTTTACTTCTTTCCTTTTTTCAAGCCTTTTGTTATACCCTTAAAACACCCATCGTACCGAGTCGATGCAGGCTGCTTCTTCAAACAAAGTATCAAAACTTTTGGTACTCATTCCTTTAAAAGTTGCCCTCAATTTTTTTTGAGTCAGTGCCGGCCTTAGACTGTGAGACCATGAATGAATCAGCACTGCATATTTAGTGGACAACTGCACTTTTTAATTACATGTTTGTGTTTTTATAAATCCTCCTTTTATCACTACTTCTCTTTCCATGAGTTTTTTATTAGGTTGTAGAAGGTTGCACTATTGGATTACATATCATTTTGTTATTACCCTTCTCTTGCATACTTCCTTTTTTGCTAAAAAAAATAGTGAAAATAGACAGACCTTTTTCCCCAAAAAAAGAAAATGCTCTCTTGACGGAGCAGACATGCGATTGCGATTTTGTATCTTCTTAGAGCTTCATGAAGAAGACAAACGATGATTCAACTAGAGCTACCTATTTGTAGCACCAAAAAAAAGATGCGCAACAGATGCTTTAACTTTCTTGCTTTTTTTAATTATTTTTCTCAATATGCATAACTTTTTTATAGACAACATTTATATTCGCTTTTTGAATCTTTATAATGTACAATTTTTGTACAACAGAAACTTTTTTGCTTGTTTAGGTTAAGAGATGTGTGTGGGTGGTTTGTGGAGTGTGGATTTTGCGTGAAATTTTGTGTGGGATGTTGCTTGTTTTGGCATGTTTTACACGCTTATTTTTACAACATATTTTGCTTAAACTGTTTTCTTTTTTTGCTGTTTATAAGGATCAAGATTGGAAACTAATGTGATGCATCTGTTTAATGTTTCTTTACAGATGAATTGGTCAACGAAAAAGAAAAATACAAAAATATCGCGGACGAAATGGATCAGACATTTGCAGAATTGGCTGGATATTAGATGGAGCTTTCCTTCCCTTCTTTTATCAAAGGCAACCTTTCCCTAATATAAAAAAAATGTTATTAGATTAATAAAAATGCAAAGAGAGATAAAAAATAATAAGCAACCTACCTACCTATACCTACCTATTCAACAAGCAAAAAAAAAATACTACCACTACTTCATACTGTGTATAGAGTAATAATGTAATACTTATTATAATATTGATAAAAACAAAAAAAATAGCGAGGCACATAATATATTTCTCTGTCTGTCTGCTATATATTATTATATATATACTATAATATAATATCAAGAGAGTATATATATACATAATCTAGCTGTGGGAAAACAAATATTTCTATCTCATCAATTTATTTGTTTTGTTTGATTATTTTCTAAAAACGGAATAAGAACTCTCTTTCTCTGTTCTTCAAAATTTGGCGACGAGCTGAGCATTGGAGCAAAAAATTTCTTTGTTTTTTTATTTCCTTCTTTTCTTTACTTCCAGTCGGTTGACACTAATACTACAAAAAAAAACACATAATTTACTTTATAATTGTGAAAGCATATAAAAAAATGTTATCTGTTATATTTCTACTTATTAATATAATTTTTTTCTTCACACTTCACACGCGATTCTCTCTTCGCCTTATTCGGCATGAGCTTTCATCAAACAACAGAATCTTCTCAAGGCAAAGAGTAGACTTGGGTGAAGGGTATTTTGTAGAATTTGCTATTGTATTACTTTACAACATACTTTTTGTATTCGGATGGAGGACCACAAGTTTAACTTGTTTTTTTTAGACGAAAACATAGTTATTTCTCTGCCTATTAAGCATATTATCACTCGCTGTCTTACTCTCTGTCAATCTTTTTACATTCTACAACTTTACATACACATGTCTCAGATTGTCATCAATCACTTTCTCTTTTTTCTTCCTTGGGAGACGGTCTTGTTGGAAAAGAAAACTTCATCATCACTCACGGTTTTGTAATATCCTGAAACAAAAAAGAAGGTAGTTTTATCGGCACAACCAAGTTAATAACACAACCGCTAACTTACAAGGGCAAACCAAATACTAAGAATGCTTTCAACTATTTTATTTTATATAACACCATAAAAAAACGTCGGGCTGCTTATTATTATGTCATTATAACAAGAACACACACACACATTATTACTATCTTTTGAATAGCTCTTTGAAAGAAATACATCAAAAAATCAACTTCAATCACACAAGCAGAGCTTTTTATAAAAAATACATGTACTATTATAAACTACTGTTGTTGTTATAATATTTAACATCTCAAAAAAAACACTGAATATAATTTTTACGTATGAAGATTATTTATCAAAAAAAATATCAATCATGTATAAAAAACTTGAACTTTAATTTAGAGAAAAACAAGTCTTCTTAAAAGAAGAGACAAACTACACCAAAAGTCGGATCCAGTTTTCGTTGTGCAACTTTGTTTTTTGACTTTTCATTTAATTCAGTTTAGAAATATTATTTAGATTACATGAAAATGGTATAAAATCAGAATTTTTCAAAGAAAAAAAAACTCGACACATTTGATTTTTTCGTCTGCGTCAATTGTTTTTTAAAATTCCACGTTGTGTAAAAACTAAAGCATGTTAACACAAAATTTGAATTTTTTTGTGGTGGTGAAAATTGCATATTTCTTTGCTAGTTTCAAAAAAATAGAGTTCATATGTGTATATTTATTTAACTATAATTAAATTAAGTCTACGCAAGTCATTTTTTGTTTTCTTTTTTTTTTGTGCTTTTTCTCATTTCAAATGAGTTTACATTGATAACATTATTACTTGTACGTTATGTTTAAAAACATTTAAAAAAGATGATTTGCTGCATTCTTTTATGAATGATCATTTAAACGATTACACTGTTTATTATTATTGTTTGCTAACATATTAGTCCAGATTTTTTTGCTAAGTATTTAATTTACTTTAACTGCTACATATTATACGACAACTGTTTCACGATGATATCTATAATAATTGAAGGAAATTATATTATTAGTTTGTAGAATGTATATACAAAAAAATATACATTTATGATTATCTGTATGTATAAAAAAAATTATTATGTTATCTAATGAATCACAAAAACCTATTCAGTTAATGAACAAGATGATGATGATAGGAGTTATATATAATCTATTATATTAAAAATGAAAACAATACAGACATAAAATAATAATATGGTTGTGTACTGGGTGACATCAGACATTAAAAAAATGATGCTGTTATGTTATATATTTATTTTTTGCTGAACACATTTTATGCACATTTACTTTTCTTTCATTGATTTGAACAAAAAACAATGTAATATATTAGTATGCTGGCACATCATCATCATTTTATTTTGCTGTCATAAAAAAACCTTGCATAAAAGATAAATAATTTTTTATAATTATCCCACATTCTTCCATTTTGTAAAGTCATGCCATAAACTTCCAGAAGACGTATGTAACTGATTGCATGTGTAAGTTATATATTTATACTAGCTTGTAACATTACACCATTTTTTCTGTACTAATTACTTATAACAATCTCACCCAAAACTTGTTTACTTTTCTGAATAATTACATAACAGCATTTTTAATCTTTACAAACTATAATTCTCTTCTGTACTACTTCTATTATATATTAATTAAGTTTTAAACTGTTGCATACTATCTTAAAAATTGTATAGTGAAAAGCGTGTGCTAGATGAAGGCATTTATTACATGGTTAGTTTTGAAATCTTTGTAACTTTCCTATTTACTCTCTCTACTCAGGTTAAAAAGTTACTTCTTTAATCAAGTTTGATATTCAATGTTTTCCGTGTGCCTTGCGTATTAGAGTTGGTTCTATTTGGTCCTAATAGACAGTTCGGGCAAAGACGAGAAAAAAGATTGTAACATTGACATAAAAACAACTAACATTTGTACTGGATTATATACTTAATGCTTTAAATTGATACTTATGAATAATTTTGTTATTAGTAGTGAAAATAGTACGTAGAGTACTTACACTACACTAGAGTCACTAATAACAGGGATCAGCATGTAATAAAAATGATATCCAAATTAGCTTAGCACGCTTATGCTTGTTTTATGAGTAGAAATTAAAAAGGTTGGCTTAAAAAAATAGTTCATTGCTTAAAACTTGGAAAAGATGCCATTTAAAAGGAAAACTGCTCAGAAGGTTTATGCTAAAAACCACGCTATTTATAATCTGAATTTGATAGTACTTTTTAAATCATTTTTTAAACACTGTTAACTCACTTTAATGATGCTACGTAATGACGGGAAAGGTTCCGGGCTAAAACTGTGAAAAACTACAAAATTGTATTATTGCTACTACTGCTATAAAAAACCTATCTTATAATGCGGGCCATGATTTTTTGCGGTGAAAGTAAAACTTTGAATGCATGCAAATTGTTGTAGAAATTATTAGTGTGCATGTGCGCTTCTACGTGTGTGTATGTAAAATACGTAATAATAACGGGTTTGGTGGTCTCATTGTTTTAATGTTAAGTAACGTATTAAAATAAAACTGCAAAAGTGTTGTGACGCATACATCTTAGAAAATTATAAAGGCAGATATTCATACATGCCATGTGTAAACTCTAACTAATAAAGAAAAATATATCTGTTAAAATATCTAAGAAATCATGACAGACAAAGAATTTTCTAAAAATAATGAAAAAGTAATTAGAAAAGGTTAGAAAAATTATAAAAGAAAAATATCAATATTTTGTACTGCTATAAATTATAATAGAGCCAACTCTTCAAACCTAAAAAAGTCACTTTCAACAATATTTAAAACAGATACATAACTTTGGGATTAAATCATCCATAACTATACATACATTAATCAGTCTGTAGAACTGTGTCAACTTATTTAAACCAATTTACAGATAGGGCAACTTCATCAGTAATATTATTATTCATACATACGTGTAAGAATGACTGCTGGCTACCTACATAATACTTAATAATTAAGAACTACTTGACTGCTACCTTAATAATTATTAATTATGTCAAATTTTTAAGCATACGTACACTGAACTACATATTAAATGATTTTGTTTGAGAATTGTGTGAAATTACTGGAAAATTTTAGATAGCATTTGAATTTGTTTGTGTTGTTGTACTTTGTGCGCTATCAATAATTAAAAAATTACTACACACGCATCTCTGTACTATTAGAGAATAACAACTTTGTTTTATAATAATACATGTGTACACTTACTATGTATTCTGATTACTTGGAGTGAAATAATTACGGCTATTATAATAATGTGCTTTGTTGATAATTTACATTTAATATGAATTCTAGTTTTAAAAAAATATAAAAAAATCAATAATAAAGGATCATTCAGATAATATTGAGAACCTTTACTAAAGTTATCAGTCAACTTAAAAAAAATACTATCATAATTTAAAATCATTTCCCATTATTCTACCCCAAAACAAGCTCATCTAAGATCGAAGTAATTTAATTCTTCATCTAAAACGCCAAAAATAGAAACCTCTTTATTCTGTGTTCAAGGACAAGGATTTTTGCAAGGTGAGGCTAAAAAGGTGAAGAAACCTGTCATTTCTTCTTCACTTGAATTGAAACGTACATAAAAGCATTCAGCATGTCATCTAATCCACATATACACGCTATGTACTGTAATTTCATACTGCATACGTTTTTTCTTGCATAAACAAAAATAACAAAGGATTTGTCGATGTATCCCTCTACTACGTTTTAGAAACTGCGTACCTAACATCATGGAACTTGAGCATTTGTAAGGCATCCTGATATAATGGGAGTATCCATGTTTTCCACCATGATCTAGAATCTCCAACTCCACTTTTTTTGCAAGTATCCCCAAAATCCCATGCTGGAACACCGGAGGAACACAGCACGAGTACATTTATATTTCATGTAATGTAATGTCACCGTCTGCCATACGTACTTTACGTACTAGACAGACAGCCTTACTTGCACTTGTTTCCAAAAAAGCTTTGTGTACGTCTGTTTGAATAGCAAACGATATATAGCGTTGCAAAAAATAAACAGGTTACTTGGCTTTCTCCTACTTTCACTCTTACAACTCCCATGAATGAACTTAGACTCGACTTGAAGGATGGAAAATTTCCTGCGCACATCTATCGATTCCTCTTCCGAAGTCTGACGCAACTACAAGTAAAAGGTAGCCAGGATAATGCCATTGTGCTTTCTACACATATTGTAAAAAAGGGAGACGCTATATTCCATATATGACGATATGATATGTATATTTAATATCTATGTATCTACACATGTTTTTGCATGATGCCTTATTTTTTAATGCTAAGCATGTTAGAAAGGAAAGGGAAAATCCCTACAAATGTATCATCAGGACATAATCATCATCACCACCACCAACCACCAAAAGCAGCAGCTCAACTACTTACCATATCACGGGGTATCATACAATAACATGTACTTTCTCTCCTTTCATTTCATGTACCAACTAAACTGTGCGAAATCATATATTTTACGATGTAGACAGGCACCTACATTTTGGTCTCCTGTGTGACCATATTGAGTGGTATTATAGTTTCATTATACTTACCAGCAGGGAATAGTATGTTTGGCACTTTCTCGAGGTTAATAAAAAAGTGAGTAGAGAAAAATGGAAATAAAATATGTGTGTCTGTTTACAATGTTTGAATTTTTATTATTTGTTTTAAGTGGGTGAGAACTAGTTTGAACCTAAAAAGAGGAGAGGTTACCCTCTCTCTCTTTCATCTAAATTGGACAAAGCATATTAGCTAAAAGTCAGTTGTTCTTTGGTTTTCTTTGGCTTTTGATTTGTGATTGATTATCAGTTTCGTTGCACACAAATTTTTGCACGGTGGGAAAGGAAACTCTGTGAAAATTCTAGTGTCAATTATATCATCGTTAACCAAGGTAGTGCCTTGGAAGCGAGGGGATAGGTCAGCAGCTTTGACTAATTCACCTTCATCAGCTTCTAACCCGTCGACAACTGCTACTGGGACAGGTGCCAGTGCTGATTATACTGTAGGACCTAGTAAAAGTCATCCAGGACAATGGTGCGTCACGGTCAAAGAGACGAGGGCCCTGAGGTCAAATCTGCGCCTCAATCAGCGGGTAAGCAAGAATAATAAATTGACTTTTTTTATAATTAAGTGCTATTTGCTTTTTTGCGTGCAACATTGTTGCATAATAAGCTGCTTCCAAGAAATTTCAAGCCAATTTCACCATTTCATGTTGGTTTTATGCATAAAAATTATGCGGTAAACATGTTTGGGGACACCAAACCGCAAAGTTTACCGATTTCACCAAGTGTTTATTCGCTCAGTTGAAGACTCTATGGTGTCATAGATGTGTGACATGGGACTGACAGATTCATATTCTGTGACTGACGTTCTCATTAAAAGTCCCAAAACTAAACATTTGAAATTAGACCAATGCTAAAAACAAAAATATTTTTTGTGGTTACAAAAGTGCGTGGTAGCGAAATCCCTTCCTTATTGCCATTAGCATACCAGGAAAACAACATGTTTACTACATCTATTTACTATTTTTCGGCTTGTGCAGAAGCTAATTAATGAAATTCGATATCAGCAGGTGGTCGCAAAATTTTCACTTATGTAATGTATAACTATTCATTAATTTATGTACATTTTTAAAAGGCAGGGGTTAACTTTTAGCTGTTATCCAGTTTCAACCAGCATGTTATTTTGAGTTAAATTTTGACATATGCACCATAGCGTATTCTTCGATTGAGGATAAAAGTTTATGCTTTCCCCGTAATGGATTGCTTCAAACGTAATTTTATACTCCCAATGGTGCACTTGTGTACAATAAATGAAAGGTTGAAAGCTAGCAATGCACATTTATACATTTTATATGCTGAAGTAAAAGTATTATCATATTACTTACATACAGTGGAATAACTCTCTCCAAATGGCTTATGACAAGAAACAAAAACAAGTCATCCAAATTTATATCACGATTACGATAACTCGAAATTCTCGCAAAAAATGAAGCAATGGCGCAGATTGAATGGCAATTTTGAAAAGGAAAGGAAAAAAATACAAGCATGTTTAGATAGAACTCTTTGGTTACCTATAGAAGGTATCATTTATCTAAACTATCACATTCTAGAAAACAAGAGATCCATTTCAATATGACATAATTTTTATCAAAAGTGAAAGCATTCCCTAAGGAAATTTACATGTCATCTATCTTGAAGATTATGATTACGAAAACATCTTATTGACAGCAGAAAAATATTGAAAAACTATCTGACAAAGATATTGTATTTAATGCTTGGGGAAAGGTAAACATGTACAAAAACAATGTTAAAAGATAAAAATTGAAATATAAATCCAAAAAAGATTATTTTGTGTCATCCATCCTTCATGAAAAATGAAATCACTTACCTGTGTACATAAAAAGACGCCTTTATATGTGCATATTATGCTTATTTTTATAAGAATATATGCTGTACAAACATGTAGCATTGGATTTACTAACTAATGAAGAAAACGAAAAATTATTTTAGTGTGAAAATTGAGAATTCGTCTAAACTCTATTTTTAACTTTAATTTTAGTTTATCAACCGATCCATGATCTGCTATTTGATTTGGTACCTTATTCTTTTCCCAATAACATTATAATATGGCAATGTAATATCCATTTAGGGACTAAAATAGTGTTTTAGAGCTTTACTTTCCAATAAGACGATAGATCGATGAATACGATGAAGAGAATTGGAATTTTTCCTTAATGTACATATAAAGGGAATGTGAAGTACCACACCAATAGCATATGCGAATCTTTAGACTTGGGTAAATATATTTTTCAAGTGATATTACACTTTTTCTTGTGGTAGAATAAGAAAGAATTGAAGAAAAAGCGGAAGTAAAATAGAAGTTATTGGAGTTTTTTTCGAGATCGCATGAAATGAAATGACACCAAGCTCATAAATATCATATTGAATCCATATGGCACAAGGCACAATAGCTATGTCACATGGAACAATTCGTTGGTTGGAGCAATGAAAGTCGTATTATTTTATGAAAATATTTCATCTTCACTGATGTATTCCCTATTATTACA
>JAQFXM010002518.1:0-24450 GCA_034693345.1 Entomobrya multifasciata
TAGGGAAGAAGGCTTATAGGTATTCCCACTGAGTGAGAAAGAGAGAGAGAGTAAATCGAATCAGTACAGGAGAGGAATATACTTGATAAAATAGGAAGAGGAGGATAATATATTATGCCGTTGCATCATCATCACACCAGCACTAATCATCATCACCAACACCATTCGTCATCGTCGTCCGCAACGTCTTCATCCTCCTCTAAACAGTCTACCACTACAATAGGTAACAACAGCAGCATTGCCAGTACAAGTACCTCAGTAGCAACCTGCAATAATACGGGAGGAGGATCGACGACTCAGGGTACCTCTGCTAATCATCAGCAGCAACAGGCTTCTGGAACGTCGGCTGGGGCAAGTGGAGGCGGGGGTGGAGGGGCACAGGGTCATCAACATTCTGCTGCTGGACAAGCAGTGACAAATACGTCGACAGCGGCAGCAGGCGGAGGAGGAGGGGGAGGTAAAATGGCGAGCAAGGTGACAGCAAATAGTGGCTCCGCAGCGGGCAATCAAAATAACGCTGGAGGAGCTGGAGCGAAAGCAAATATTGCTGGTGGAGCAGGAGGTGCTGGTGGAGGATCAATTAGTCCCAATTTTTACACTGTGGAAGTGGGGGATACTAGGTTCACAATTTTAAGACGATATCAAAATTTGAAACCTATTGGGTCTGGTGCTCAAGGGATCGTGTGGTAATTTAAATACATCAATATATAATCTTTGTGCAAAAAATATATATACATATATGTGTGTAGATGTGTGAAATGTGTTTTTATTTTGCACAGTGCACAAGTAATTATTTGTGAGTAGGTATGTGTGGTTTATTTATATAAAATGTACTTTTCTTTTTATTGTGTACAGCTCCGCTTACGATACAGTTAGTGGGAATAATGTTGCAATCAAAAAGTTATCTCGACCATTCCAAAATGTGACGCATGCCAAGCGAGCCTATCGCGAATTTAAACTAATGAAATTAGTCAATCATAAGAATGTAAGTGATATCAACTAAAGCTATAATTTTTTATGAGGACACATAAATTTTGAGCTGAGTAAATTTAATTGTGCACACTCTCATTGCCCCCATAGATCATAGGGTTGTTGAACGCGTTTACGCCTCAAAAGTCCCTCGAAGAATTCCAGGACGTGTACTTAGTAATGGAACTGATGTATGCAATCCTGGGTCAAGTGATAAACATGGATTTGGACCATGAACGCATGAGTTATCTTTTGTATCAGATGCTGTGTGGAATCAAACATCTCCACTCTGCAGGCATCATTCACCGTGACCTCAAGCCAAGTAATATTGTCGTGAAGAGTGACTGCACACTCAAAATTCTCGACTTTGGGCTTGCTCGCACTGCCGGAACAACTTTTATGATGACGCCCTATGTGGTCACTCGTTACTACCGCGCTCCCGAGGTCATATTGGGAATGGGCTACAAAGAGAATGTAGACATTTGGTCGGTAGGCTGTATCATGGGTGAAATGATCCGGGGTTCCGTATTATTCCCAGGAACAGATCATATCGATCAGTGGAATAAAATCATTGAGCAGTTGGGCACTCCAAATCCGGAGTTTATGAGGAGACTTCAACCCACCGTTAGAAATTACGTTGAGAACCGGCCGAGACATGCTGGTTACTCGTTTGAAAGACTCTTCCCTGACGTCCTCTTCCCTAGTGATAGCTCAGAACATTCCAGGCTCAAAGGTAGCAACATAAAATGTACTTAACCTGCAACTTTTTTCAACAATCACAAACTATACACATTCCTATTACATTTTAAAGAAAATACTGTTTTGTGAGAATACTATTTAAAACATAATTTGTATTTCGTGCTTTCAGCGAGTCAAGCCCGTGACCTTCTTTCACGAATGCTAGTAATTGATCCAGAGAGAAGAATTAGTGTGGATGAAGCTTTGCTACATCCATACATAAATGTTTGGTATGATGAGTCTGAAGTCAATGCGGTAAGACAAAATTATATAAATTTATCGTAACAAGTAATTCTAATCACTTTTCATAGTCAATTTTGATATTTCCGAAGCCGTCTCCCGGTCCGTACGACCATTCGGTCGATGAGCGTGAGCACACAGTGGAACAGTGGAAAGAACTGATTTACAGAGAAGTTATCGAATATGAGCGCAGTCACTCGCATGAAGGTCAGGGTCAGCCTCCTATTTTACCAGGTCAGGGACAACCTCCCGCAAGATAGGCTAAAGCGGTAGAAAATTAAGGTTCCAAGTCCCCAAAAAAAACCTACGAAATACCCAACGACTCGTCTCGTATCCTCTCGTTGTCGTGTATTCAAGAAAAAATATACCATAAACCTTTTAAAATCAGCAACCTCATCGTTACTCGTAGCCAATGTTCTAAACTGGAAAAAAGTCGTCTTCTAACAGAAATAGAAAAGGCGCTCATACCAACAAAATTCTACACACAATAATGCCCTGTCTTCGTCCTTTATAGGAGAATTGTCGTTGATGTCGTTTGAGAAAAAAATGAAAACAAAATATAATAACTTTTGAAAACTGCCTAATAACTAATCTCTCACTCAGTTTTGTAGTGCAGAAGTGTATTGCCTTCTTCAGAAATACCCAAATAAACCCCACCCAAAACTTTTATGTACCAAAAAAAAAACGTAGCGAAAAAAATATTTCCGCGTTCGGAAAAAAATTGCGTGTCTGTGTGTCTACAAATTAAGTAGAAAGGCTGGCAGTGTATATTTCATGCACAAAAAAAATTGACGATCATCATCTCACCAAGTAAAGCAATTCATTATCATAATCAGTTATAGTTATAAATAGACGGGCTAATTTTAAGTACAGCTAACAATTTTTAAGTAGCCATTTTCCATTTTAAATATAAATCTATATTAACACGCGGTCAACGGTCGTGGTAGCAAAAGATGAGAGTTGTGAAGGGATTCAAAAAAAATCTCAGCAGGAGACCATCTCATTTTTAATCGAATTTTTGTTTTTTGCACTTATTCTGGTTTTTTTCGGTTGCACGGTTCAGTTGATGGTGGTGGTGAGGTGGTTGGTACGATTGTATGAATGAAAATAATATTAAATTATGATTTGACAAAGCACCAAAAATGTATGATTATGTTTAAATGTGATCTTTTAATTAATTCTGTGATTTGTTTGTGCGGAAACTTTATTTAATTTATACATTATACGCTGCATTAAAATATTATTATGGTACGTGATGATGGGGACAAAGCTGCTGTTGCAAAAAAAAACTTCAAGTTTAATTAAATGTTACTTAAAACAATCAAAAGCTGGATTTCCAAAGGAGCCGAGGGAGAAGAATATTGTTTAAAAAATATGGTTATGTTTTTGATCTACCACCGTCATAATTATTATTTAATACCACAACCACCTGAAAAGTAATTATTATATTTGTATAAAATCAATAGAAGTAATTTTTCGTTGGTTCTCATTTTTACTACCATTTTATTATGTACTTTGTGCCGTGCATTTTATAATTATCATTAAGTTATACATTTAATGTTCGCTATTCTTTTACAGTCCTGCAAATTTAAAGGTTTTCTTTGTTGTTTTGGACTCTAATGGTTGTATAATCATCATCGTCATTTAAAAAACCAATACTACATATTCATAAAATTGTAAGCGGCTATACTATATATTATGTATGTGTAAGATACTTACGTTTAGTAAATATGTGTATGCAGTGAGTACGCTATAAAAAAATTATTTAAGCAAAATATATGATTATATACGTATTATGCAATTCAAACAAAGACAGTAACATCTATACACGCAGAATGTTTGTAAGAAAAGTAAATTGTGAAAGGATAAGAAAATATTCTTTATTCTGTTTAAATTACCAATCAAAAATATAACCCAATGACAATTTTATTGTTAAAATAGTTTTTTGAAACCATAAAACTGTTTATTAGCTGTGAATACATAAGAAAAAAGAGTTAAAAGTTTTTCCGGTCATAACATAGTTATGATGGAAAGTAAAAAATGAAATAAAATCATTTTAATTTGTAATTTTTAAGACAAAAAAAGTCGGAACTTGAAAAAATGTTTAAATAATCTAGCCTCATGAATGATCATCGTCGTCATAAATTATAAAATGCTAATACATATTTATACAAATAGCAAAACCAGATACAGAGAATGTCAACGTGTAGACTTTATGAAAATAAACAATAAATTTTTAATAATAACATATGTATGTTGTAATATGGAAAGGTAAAAGTATTTTAATTTTTTTTGGAGAATTGCAGAAAAATAAACAATAATTTATAGAGCGCGATGATTGATGTGAACAGATTACAAAAAAATATTTAGAGATATTTATCATCTATTACCAAACTAAAATACGTCGTAATTTTTAAGAATTACAAAAACAACCATAATTCACATAGTATACTATTATATATTATACTATATAATTATATTGAGTAATATTGAAATAATTATACCCTTTTTGGAGTGGTTGTTCCCGTCTTTTGTACGAAAATAAAGAGAAAATTTAATTGTCGAATTGTTGATGAAGACATAAATGGTTATATGGCTTGATTTTATTAGCTTCAGTGTAAAAAAAACATCACGTTACACGTATTCATGACTTGCAGATTTATTTGGAAAACAATTTTTGGGATCATTAAAATTTGCATGAAAAAAAGAAGTGAAGCCCGATTGACAAAATAACCCAACAAACAGGCCATTTAATTGTTACGAAAAAGCCATTGTATAATTTTGTTCCATAACAAGTGGTACATGATACATTTCCGTACTTATACTGCGGATGAAAACTTGTTTAATTTCCAGTTGTCAGAGTTGTGGGAGGTTGACAGCGCTTCAACGGAGATTTTTTTCCAGTAGAGCAACTATTAGTTGCCAACTCTTTTCCATTTCATTATTAGTTGGCAACATGTCACATTTTGTGAACAAACAAATTTGGACGGCAACTCAACAAAGTCTGTCACCAAATGATAGATCTGATAGATCATTGAACAATACTTCCGCTCATCATTTATCATTAGATGAAGTACAGCAACAGTTTATTTGCCAAATTCACAAGTACACAGTGGAAGCAAACGACTTCATTGCTCGATATATGTACGAAACAAGGTTTTGCATACAGTTTACTTACGTCTACGTCATAATGATACACTAAATGCAATTTACTGAGTTATGGAATGATACTAGTAAAAATAGAGGTTAAAACTGTCAACCTTGACATTGTTGCTCTGTCTATGACTTTTTGGTCAAAAACAAATAAGTTATAGAAAACCGCTTGTTGCTAAAATCCAAGCTATCATATACAATTTGTACACCAAACTAATTTGTCGTTCAAATATACTTGAAATCATGGCATTTTCTGAATTTAATAGCCTAAAATCTATTTTTCTCTCCATCTTTATTTTTGCTTCAACCTGTTTTCATTGTTGTTCAAGTATTGATTTGCTAGGAGAATGCTTAAACACTGACAGTCATGTGACAAGGGGAGCATTCACATGTTGCAAAAACAGCCCCCGAAGTCTTCCCCTTGAGGCCCCCTTGGACTTCGAAAACGGCTGGAAATTATGCGCAGTGCAACCAGAAAGCGTGAACGAAGACCCAGTTGTTTCCGCTTGGCGAGTTTACCGGTGTATTGTTTTCCAAGGACTTCCTGGAAAGCCTCTTCTTCCAACCACATATTCTGATATGATGTCTTCAAAATATCCAGCCCTAATTAAAACGCAAATTTTCAATCGAATGTCTGAACTGGAGAAGATCGACATGAAATTCGAGGTGGACGTAGAGTGTCTCAAGAGAACGCCTTATCCAAAGGTTCACTTACTTCGTAATTTGTTTTACGATATAGAAAAAGATATTTGCGAATCTGGCAACAATCTAACTGTCATGAGTAGTGATGCTGTCACCCGTTCCAGGAGTCGACCCGCCCCCACCCATGCTAATGTATACAATATGAAAAGATCATCGTCCTCCTTTTCCCCAACCGATTTGGCAGCACTTCTCTGTGAAACTTGCGACAGAAGCCAGGAAATGTATCACAGGAATGGTGACTGTTGCTCCCATGTGCCTATCCCATTCCCATTTATTTATCTACCTTACCGTTACGGAAATCATGATCGTGTTGGCCAATGTGCAGAGGATCTCGCGGACGAAGTGGGTTTGCCCGTTGATACAGAATTTTCTAAACATCTGCAATCCCTTTGCTACTCAAGCTGTGAGTACCATTTGAGTGGAATGCTGGAAGAAACTGAGATGTGGGCGGGTCCCAGAGTAATTCAAAGTCAAAATGAATTAAGAGCTCTCGTTATGAAAATGATGCCAAAGTACTTTTCATCAAAGTACCAGCAAAACGTTATGGCCTACGTGTTACGCAAATTTCGGTCTGCGTGGGTGGAAACCAAAACCTTTGAGAGTAGGATACAACTTAGCCAAATGGATAACAGGAATTGTGATAAGGGAAAGTTAAAAAATCTACTTGTTAGTTGCAAAACACATCGTTTAATAGAAACCATTACTAACGTTTACATGAATAATGTAAGTTACTTTTTTTCTAAAAATTGAATAAAAAATTACTCGAGAAAATGTTAGTGGAATCCTTCCTAACCTCTCACTTTACCCCAATATTTCTAGATGTGCCTTGATCAGTATCCAATCCATCAGCTCAATCCAACAACACCAAAATCTTTAGTTACAGCATTCAACATGAGTTACATGACCACTCCAATTAGCAGTGCAGTTGGCGATGACGATGTAACTCTCAACTTTGACTGGGGAAGACCAAGCAACAGCCACAGTCATCACAGCCATAGCCATCATGGCCATGAAAAACCAATGTATGGAGAAGATGATGATGAAGACAGCTATTCGAATCCATCGTTTATTACATCGGACTTTCCGGAGCGGGACAACGCTCGGAACCGGAACATGTCATCCAGGTCAAAGGGAAACTGGTGGTGGCCTTCGACAACCACGTCTTCTTCAAACAGTCGCCACGAAGGACGAACTCATGGCGGACGAAACTAAATCTTCATAATATTTTTGGGAAGAAGGTAGGTAAAGTGAAAGATGGTTTTATTCAGATGGTAAAATGATAAAAAGATTTAACAACCAAATATTATATTGACATTGTTTTTACTTTATTCTTATCATCATCGGTATTTATGCTGGTTCGCAATTTACACAATATGTAGTTTTTTAAATTTACGTTATATGTATATGTACATAATTATATATAATTCATTGATACATCATTAAAAATGCATTAAAGATTAGCAATAAATCTTCTAAACGTTTGGGGTTTCATTTTAACATTGCATGTTTATCTTGTTGTTTCATTGTAATGTATGCATTCCATATATGCAATTGTGGGCCTAATATACTACGTAGTCCTATAATATCTGTTTTTCATCAAATTAAAAATATCAACTTTTAAATAGCAACAAGCTGCACAATCTTTTTTAACTTTAATTAATTAGTCAACAACATAATGAGTGGGTATTTTAGTAATATTATTATGGCATGTAGTTGTGTAGTAATAAATTGCAGTTGAGTAAATGCCTGCTCACTATACATTCTATATACAAAGTTCACTACTTTTACTACGCGCTACGTATTAAAAGTTTGAGATTCCTTTTCTCCGAGTTGTCTCCAAGCTGTAAATTGTAATATAATGACAGTAAAGTGGAATATTACAATAAACCTGCAGAGATGCACAACAATCTTGCGTGAAGAATAAAAATGCTATTCTAATTCTAAGCTAAAATTATAAACATATCGTTATACATATTAATTTAATACCTGGTAGCATTAGTAGTGGTAGTATACCTGTTTTGTGTAGATGAGACTTTTTTTTATAAATTTAATAGCGAACAGTATGTAATAAGTACGAGTATTTACAACAATTAACAGTTTAATTAAACAATTTAACATTTTAACAGTATAGTACGAGCATTTACAGTTTACAGCTAAATTATCATTTTTTTTCTAGAAAAGCCACTTAATTTTCTATAATTTACCTGAATTACATAGCATAATTTTTTCTAATGGCTATATATAACGGTCAATATGTCGTTCATGGCAAAAAGTAGCTGAGATTTGACTACAAGTTATATTTAAAAATGCTTAGTTTAATTATTTTAGTTAGCATAAAAGCTGAAATGTATATTCATTCAATAAAGCTTTGTTTTTGAAAAACCTCTTCTAAACGTTTATGTAATTGTATACCTTGTAAATAATGGAGTACTTTTTTTTATGTTTGCTTACACAACAATTCGTAATTTTTTATTGTAAAGCATATAATTGATAAAATGTGAGGTCGAGTATGTAGACATTTCCATATATATTAATTAGTAATTAATTAATTTTTAATTTATAAAGATGACTGACATTTGAACATTTAGTTTCATGATCATTGATGATTTTGTGTGCAATATTACGCGTGCATATGAAGTATTTTTATTTCATTGGCTTTGAGTGTTATATTATTTTTTAGCTTTAATTTTTGAAAGAAAGATGTCGCGGCGAATGTAAGAAATTCTTTGTTCAAGACTCACTTTTTTAAACTTTACACTTGGATTAGTAATACTTTTTTTCTACTTTTTGTTGTATTTTTGATTAAGGGACACATTGAAGAATTTCTCTTTTTACATTCAGTCCTCATATTCATCATAATCATTATGACCATTGTTGTTGTTGTTGTTATTATTATTGTTGCCATTTGTTGGGGTTGGAGCACTACTACTGATAGGGGGATGATATGATGGAGGACGTGGACGGGAGCCACCGGGTGCAGAACCACCCCAGTTTCCACCACCGCCACCACCTAAACCGCAACCAGCTAGTGGGAGACCATCGGGACCGAGAGGGCAAGGAGCATCAAGACCAGGAACTCCTTGTTCACCCTTTTGACCTGGGTCACCCTTCCTACCTCGTCTTCCTGGCGCTCCCTAAAATACCAAGAACAGTTTAAGTTTCTAGCTGATATTTTTGTGCATGCTTTTTATACAATTCCCAGTTTGCCAGTATTCATTTAATTCAAAAATTAGTTTAAAGCAGAGAAGCTTATTAAAAAGGTTAAGTACCGGATCTCCTTTATCGCCTCTGTCACCCTTCGGGCCCTGATACGTATATGTTTTGTGCGTTGTTTTGTATCGTAGGTTAGTAGCAAGTTTAAGTTAGTGACCCACAGCGGAAGAAATTATTTTTTTGTATGAAGAAACAGGAGAAGGTGTTGAAGGAAAAAAGGGAAAAATGAAGAAAATCCCACCGAAAGAGGTTTAAAAATAAAACAAAGGTAAATAAAAATACAAAATAAACCGTTAAGATAACCGAAAGGCTAAAGTAGAAAGTATAAAGCTGAAAAGGAAATAAACACTAAAAGAAAACTAGAACAACAGAAAATGCGTAATTTAAGAAAGAAAGGTAAAATGAGTTCTGTTTTTAGTATCGGAGCCGCACCATTTCTCCCGGAATTCCATCAGTTCCCTTTACACACATAAAAAAGCACAAAATGGTATAGTGAGTAATGAGGTTACATAATAATATATTGTGTAGTAATAATGACTCCCAAAACCACAAAAGGATTAAACAACAAGCCATAAATATATGTATGTATGTTTGTATGCATGTACGTATTTAATGATACATTAGATCGAGTGAAAATGACGCAGGATATTAGGCTAAAAGTATAGTAATTTGTTCGTTGAATTAACTTACCGGAAGACCAGGCTCTCCACGTTCTCCTTTCCTTCCAGGTTCCCCTTGAGCTCCTTTCATGCCGTCTAAACCAGGAGGACCCTATGAAAAATTGAGGTATACCATTAATGCTATGTTGATTGAAGTTGTATTTAAGCTGGCAGTTTTTTCATGCAATTTTTCACAAAAGCAGACAAGACAACACAAAATTATTTGGATGCAAAGCAAACATATCACATCACTTTAATTATAACGCAAATCCCATGAAGTTTGTTAAACGAACTGAAAAATGGGTCAAGTTGAGACGGATGTTAAAACTGAAGAATTAAGAAAAAATCCAAAATAAACCCTTAGTTTAAAAAAAAGTATGGTTAGAAAAAATATAAATATATATTAATGTTACTTTGTAGGGGATGTAAATGAAAAAATTATCGAATTCATACCATCGGCCCAGTATCTCCATATCTTCCAACGTCCCCTTTCAAACCCATTGGTCCCGGAAGCCCCATAATTCCTTGTTCGCCACGATCTCCTTTTGAACCGACTTCTCCTTTGAATCCGTCAGAACCCTTTTCACCCTTAACCCCAGGAGGACCTTGGACTCCGGCTGTACCTGCTGGTCCAACGGGTCCTGGAGGTCCAGGAGGACCTTGAAGGAACTCGGATCCTTCACCAAATGCACCATCTCCTTGTAAAGCCAAATGCTGTCGTCTACGAAGTTTTTTGAATTTTTGCTAAAATTACGAATGAAAGCAGACAATATTGTATGAGTAAAATATTTTTTTGAAAAGTGAATTAATGGGTTTTAGTTAGTTTTACTCCATAAAATACTTACTCCATCACCCCGATCCCCTTTATCTCCTTTAACTCCAGGATAACCGGGTGGACCAGGTAAGCCTGGCGGTCCCATCAATCCAGGAGGTCCAATATCGCCATATTCTCCTTTCTCTCCCTTTGGACCAGGCCCACCTGGCATTCCTGGTGGTCCTTGAGGACCAGTCGGTCCATCTTTTCCACTTAGACCAGGTAAACCTCGAGGACCCATATCTCCTTTAGGACCAATGGGTCCTGCCGGTCCTAATTCTCCTATTGGACCTACAGGTCCTGGTGGACCAGGTGCACCTTTCATGGCTGCTTCTCCGTTAAGACCTTTACGACCCTACGCAAATGGTTTTATTTTTCGAATGTAATACTTGCATATTTACATTTACAAGACTTCCGGAAAGTTTTCATTATGACTCCAATGTAACCGTGATTTAATAATAAAAGCCAATGTCCCATTTTAGTAAAAACCAATCGTTGTGTGTTAGCAAATAACATACAAGTTAAACAAAAAATCGAACACAGAAAGCAAAGCAACAGGCAAAAATAAAAGCTCCCAGACTGCATAAAAAACAAAAAAATACCCTTTTCCCTCTTTTTCCACGAGGACCCTTTTCACCGTTAGGGCCTATTGGCCCAGGTTCACCTCTATCTCCCTTTGGCCCTGCAACCCCTATTTGGTCAGTTGGTTAATTGAGCGAGCACGTACGATGGCCATTACAGTCAATAAAAATGATGTTAGATATCCCAAATAAAAATGAAAGCGAAATCAAAAGATCATTAAATGACTACGCATAAAAAAAGGAAAGAAAAGAAAAATGAAACAAAAAATGAAGACCTTGTGGTCCAGGAGGTCCAGGTGGTCCCTCAATAATGCCAGTGGGAACCCCTTTCCCATCAATCATTGAGGTAACTCCCCGATCACCTTTAGGCCCAGCAGGGCCCTTTTTATTTTATATGTTATTATTAGTCATAAACATTATTAGAGATTAATACAAAATACCCATTCCCAAAAGAGGCAAACAAAAATATTAAAGTGCACTGTGTGTTAAGAAGAAAATATATTTCTCAAAAGAAGCTCCATTGGATATCATTGTACCAAATTCAATTTATGTCATTTCAAAGAATAGATATATTTTAATGATTTTGAATATAGAAAAGCTATGGTGCTTACTTTAGAACCCGTTTCTCCTTTGGGTCCAGGAGGTCCTACAGGACCAGCTTCGCCCTTATCTCCACGTTCGCCACGGTCACCCTTGTCACCTGGAGCACCCTGTCTGCCATCCATTCCTGGAGGACCTGTGCCTCCTGGAACACCTCGTGGACCGGGTGGTCCTGGATCTCCGGGTTCACCCTATTTCAAAAAGCATTGTCATTTAGCCTTCTAATCTTTCCATCTCTAAAAAAACTACTGAGGAAAGCGAGAAGCGGTTTTCATAAATTAAAACGTTAATGTTCATACTACTGGAGATAAAAATAAATAAATTTTTAATGATAAGTAATAAATATAAAGAATTCGAAATTAAAAAAGGTTAAGTACTCTGAGAGTGATCACATGTTGGTTGATTTTGAAACCAGAAGATTCCAGTTCCTACAAAATAAAAACCAAGGAGTAAAAGTAAAAGCAATACAATACCCAAATAATATAATTAGACGAAAATCAGATCAAAGAAATTATAAAATCATCATTGATGTTAAATAAATCATGGATGCATGTATAAACTATACTATACTCTTTATTAAACCAATAAAATAATTAACCCATAAACGCGATAATAGAAAAGCTAGAACAAATAACGCGGAACGGAACTGACAATGAAAAGTAAAAACGATGAAACCGCTAAACCGAAAACCAAATATAGAGAACGGTAACGACGAGAAAATTATAAAGTTATCATATGAGGCAATCTAATAAATTCGGTTATAACTTAATAAACTTATATGAAATGGTATTTTGTTCGTTTTGCTTTACTTCTACCATAAAATTAGGAGAAAAGTAGAAAAGCATTGAAACATCGTTACAAAAAAATAAGTATATAAAACGTAAAGAGAGATTCGCAGGGAATGTGTAAAGGAATGTAATTTGTTCGATGGAGAAAGAACCTTGATTGCAATGATTTCCGCATAACCGATCGTCCCTCCCTGAACTGAAGTTACTGAGCGTTTCACTCCAAACTTTTTGCGTAATTTGATAAATAAAATACACACAAAGAAAAAGTACATTTATTATTTAGGTCAACATCGTGCACACTATAAATAGCAGCCTGAGCACACTCTTCTGCTCTTGCTGCTGGTGATATTCAACTATAAATGGTATTCTATCAAGGACAAATCTACTAACAAGGAAAAGTGTATAAAGGATTCTGACTCTGGATTTCAGAATCACCTCTCGTGTCTCATTTCAATAATGAATTGCTTTTGATCATTTATTAAATAAGTTTTCCTTCGGCCTTTATTGAATTTTTATTCTGGGGACCGACTACTCTGCAGTTCCATGACCTATCATGATACGATACGCCATAAGTGTCATATTTTTAGATACGACCATGAAGAGACATGAGAATACTCTGAGGTCTAGTCAAAAGTTTTTTATCTTCCGAAAAACCTTTAATAAATTCTTCTGATCTTTTTCAAAGATGATCATGTTGACTTACTTTGGCAGCCGTTGTGATGTTATATCCAGGGCTTCCACCCTCTCCTTTAGGTCCTCGCTCTCCAGGTAGACCCTACATAAAACAAGATAACAACAAAGTTAAGTACACACAGGTAATACATATACTTGTTAGCATATTTATATACAATGTTTGTATGTGCTGCTGTGCACATAATAGTTATTCACAAAAGTACACATTTACATTTCAAACATTTTAAACAGACACAGCTTTTTACTATTAGTGCATTTTGTTGGTAGATAGATAAGTGGCTTAAAAAGTATATATTTACTGTAAGCTTTATAGCTTTTACTGCGTGTTTAATTTTGAGTGAAAGTGAAAAGCGAGTATATTAAGAATACTGTGTGTGATGATGTGCTGCTGCGTTTGTTTAATCTGCTGCCGCTCTTTTGGCTTTTTAGTACTCAAAAAGGCTTTAACTTTTTGATGTTTAGCGTGTTAGAGAGTTTGTTTGTGTGCGTAGCAGGCAGGGCAGCAGCTTTTGAACTTTGTGAACTTATTTTCTTCCTATTATGCAAATTATAAAGCAAACAAGACTGTGAAAGAGACAAACACACTAGTAAAAAAATAGAAAAAGCATTAACACTACAAAATATATTACGTATTAATTTGCATGAATTTAAATGTGGAGCATAAACAAAAAATAATATTTAAAAAAAAATTGTATTAAAAGAACTCACAGGTTCCCCTTTGGGTCCATCAAGTCCTATAGGACCCTGTTTGTGTGCACACATACCAAATTAATTCAATTTCCAGTTACATAAAAAACAAAAAGAAAACAAAAACTTAGGAAAAACGCATTAAAACCAAAAACAAAAATACTACTAATGGGGAAATTATGATGTGAAGGTTTGTGAACATTTTGTTAAAGTACGAAAAAAGGAACAAACGTTAATTGCAAAGCTAAAAAAACATGGTAGTATTTTTGTTACGTGAAGAGTGATGATGACTTAACCTATCATAAATTATATTTTGTATAGGTGCATATAATATAAACTTATAAATCATTAAAAATATATTTATTTGTATGTTATTTTTATGGTGTTTTTTCCCTGTTTAAAATTTATTGAGCATTCATTTGTGTTCATCTTACCGGAAAACCGTTTCTACCCGGCGGTCCCATCGGTCCTGGTGGTCCGGAATCTCCTGCATCACCTTTCTTGCCACGTCGTCCTCTTTTGCCTGGGGGTCCAGGTGGTCCTGCAAAAGTCACGAACCAAACGCAAAAATAAATACTACATTGAAAAACATTTCACCGTTTTCTTCTTTAGCTTCTGATTACAATTTATTTCCTTCAAGTAGAAAAAAACTTGAGGAGACGAGGAAGAAGGAACACACGTACATACCAGACCAAAAAACATACCAGCATATAAACATTCCTCCAAAATCATCAATATCAACAACAACATTTCCCTTCTTAATATGTATACAACGCAGGACATGCTCTCACAATTTATCATTTGGATAAACATTTCACTTTGAGCGAAAAGAGGAAGAGAGAGAGCGAAAATAAATACAGAAAAAGAGAAAAAGCAAAGCAGGTCAGAAAGGCAACGTTGCAATCCCAATTTTCAACAAAAATGTTTTAGATTATTTTAGAAAATCCTATACAGCTTATGTGATACAATATATGTAGCTTAACTTTTCAATGAAAACTTACTAAACTCTCATTCTCATTGCCTTAGGGAGAACCTTCTGTGCAAATTCCTTCCGACGTGGCACAGCTAAGTTTTCTGCCCTAATTACGAAATTGTAACGAATTAAGTAATTAGGTTTTCACCAAGTTTAAAAGTAATATTGTCCTTCCGCTACTTTCATCAATTTGTTCAAATTCTTGTTGAAAATTTATCACCCCACTTTTTACTCTCAAAGAGTCAAGTGTTCAAGCGAAAATTGTGAAATGTTTGTGTGCCACGTTTCACGTTCTCTCTGTTTTGTATACACAGTTATTTTGCAGTGAGTACGTAAGTAACGTAGTATTTCTTCTTTTTGAGAGATTTTTCGCTGAATGCTGTTGGGTGACTGTTTACAGTAATAATCCGTTTGGGAATTTATGACATGTCAACATGTGCGCATTATTACCAAAGCACTTCAATTTAAGCCAATTTATGAAGTCATCTTTTTAATCTCAACTTGAATAGTGGCAAACGAGCGGAAAGACGGTAGAGTGCAAAATACACAACTTGTCTTGTATAAAAATTATTACACATTTTTTATATCAAGTGTACTTTTACATCTTTCACAATTTCATTCTTATTTCATCATTTCGTCTTGAGTAGCTTTTCTTAGAAAGGCATCTCAACAAAACAAACTTGGAAAAATATTTCCATTTCATCCTGTCCTGATTCCTGGGAAGAACGATCAAAAAGTTTAAAGGAGTTAACACAAGTGGAAGAAAAACAAATTTGTGTAATTGTTTCAGATATTCACAACAAAACTTCTTGCAACCAAACTTATAAGAGAAATTCCATTCCACACAATTCTTCTTCTTCTCAGCCCCCGCCGTCAACTTTAATAATTCTCAAGCTTTTTCTCATCTTAAAATTCATTCCATTTAATTGCATCTTCTACTAAAATTGACATTTGTTTTACCTCTTGCAAGTGCCACTGCCAATTTATCAAGAAAAAGTGCATTTTTTCAACTCTTCTTGTAACGTCACATCATTCCTTTTAATATTCATGAGTAGATTTGCATAAAATTAAAATATCCAAACAAAATGGAAAATGACAAGCGATGAACAAGTACAAACTGCTGTTACTCTCTTTGAAAAGTGGGAGGTCATGTTGAAAACATGCTTATTCTGGAGCATGATGATAACCTATTTGCATTTTGCTATTAGATGACATGACAGCTAACGAAATTTCTCAATTTAAAGTTTTACCACAAAATTCTTCATTTTAAACAACATACACATCGTTTCAACCCTTTCATTTTCACCCTGACATATACTTCTTACTCATTTTTTATATCACAATGTGTAGGCACTACACAAAGTTAAAATGACAGATAACTTGTGGTGGCGAATGATGATCATGGTTTGGTAGTTCCGTAGTATATTTTTGCGGTTAGCTCATCTCAAGATTATTGTAAAAAATATAAACATGTTGTTGTTGGTTTACACAAGATTATTTCCTCCTCTTTAAAATAAATCTACAAGCATATGTGATTACTCATCACAAAATGTAAAAAAGAAAGATTTTTTCCTCATCTGAAACATCAATTTAATATGTGACTAGTCAAGGATGCCATGTCTTTATATTTTCCTCCTTCCCATCATCGTCAACCCAGCCCAAGTTAGCACCAGAGAAGAAAGAAGAGATAAAAACCCAACTTCTGGAAAATGTAGCTTGTCGACACAACCAAGAAATAACTAAAATGGATTTTTATGAGCTACTATACAAAAACACCAGTACACTAAGCCACTACTATATAGACATCATGTGCGTTTCTTTTTTTGACTTTTGTGTGTTCATTTCACTTTCGCAGAAAAAATAAGACTTTTTTCATGTCTTTTTTTCATCATCATGTGTTTCATTCCATTCATTTCATTCACTGCGTTTTTATGCCTCTACTTGCAACAAAAACGGCTTGCATGCAATGATCTTAAACAACATTTTCCTTATCATCAACAAGGAAATAAAAAAAGGAAAGAAAATACTTATGTTCTCTGAACCCATCTGTGAAATATATACACCCACAAGCTCAATATTACATGGTTCCATGCAAAAAGTGCAACCAACTTTTAAACCACTTTCAGTCACACGACATGTTTCACGGATATCACCCACAATAAAAAGAGATCATTCTGGTATTATTATTATAAGTGGAAATAGGAGCATTTTGAGCTAAAGAGAGCGAGAGAAAATGCATCCTTAAACCATGTAATATTATTCCCTTTTTTATGGACAGAGAAGATCGAGAGAAACCAGAGAGAGTATTTACAACTTTACGGTTCGTCTCACATCACATCATGTGTGGAAAAGCGCAAACAACCGACATCATCACATCCCATCCATCCATACATATATTTTCTCCTCGTGTTCCTCTCACTCCAACTCCCTTTTCTTTCATCCTTGTAGGGACACTCACTCACTCTCGACTAACAGTCATCAAGCATCTCATGTTGATCATCAGCAACCAACCAACCAAGCAAGACCAGCATGTTGACATATGGATCTAGATGGATTGCATGAATGTGATGTTCCGATGTTGTGATCTGAGTTGAGTTTCAATGTGCAAATGTAGAGTAGCTCAACATACACAGAAAAAAAAGCAATCGGGTTGCTTTCTTTCTTACACAGAACTTCCGACTAAACTGCATGAATGCATATCTACTTAAATTTCCTGTTAAAAAGAAAGATTCAGCAGGAATCAGCAGAAAAAAGAAAGCAAGGAAATTCATTCGATTTCTCCCAAAAACCCGCATATGTTCTTGTGTATACACACATTGGTATATGTATGTAGGTATATTTGTAAGTGCCTGCACCACACCGCACGTTGCGTAAGGGAAAAAACACGGAAAAAGGGGAAAAATCTTCCTTTATTGCTTTCGTACACGAACAAGCAAAAGAGTGAAGGAAAAAATCAGAGGAAATGGCATTATCAAGAAAAGGAGAGAAGGATTTTGATGCTGATGTTGGATGTGTGTGTGGATTGGATTGAGTGAGAGTCGAAGGATACAAGAAGACCACATCGCATCATCAAACAAAACGCACGAGGATGACGACGACGGCACGACACGACGGCAAAAGTAAAAGGCAAATCAAGCAAGAAAAAAAGATTCTTTCTTTAATACCATTCCACCACCACCACCGGCATATCCTTTTGCTTTTCTTGGAATCAGAATCAAATCGTTGTAGTACCATCATAGCAATACAGTCCTCATCCTTTTCCTCCTTTGATTCATTTCATTACACTCAATTCTCATCATCATCTTCGTTCATCATGCCCAATTCACTTATCCCATCCCAATATATTGCATTATGGTAGCCAAGTATAAGCAAAACAGGATAGCAATATAGCACCCAAATGAAATACAGTCATTAGATTCAACCAGGAAGAATAATAAAAAAAGGTTTCCTTTTTTTGCCGTCATGTTATTTTGGTTGTGTCTGCATTTATGCTGTCTTGCTGCTTGTTACATTCAATTTGTATGCTTGCAACATTATATTTCCCTTTTTGCTTAGACCCTTCATTGTGATGATGGCGATGGCGCTCTTCAATTTTCTCCTTTTGCCTTGTTTTCAATTTTTATCTATGCATACATCGCTGATATTTTTTCTAGATTTTTTTACCAGAAAAGAATACGCAATACTTAACATTAGATTTCTTGGAAAAGGGGCCATGAAGCATATGCGTTTAACTTAACATTCACACACACACACGACACGACTTCCGATTGACTTTCTCCTGCTGATCACTTCAGCACGAACACATTTTTTCCCTTTTGGATTTTCCCTGTGTGAAAATTTTAACATTTTCCCAAACATCTTTATTCTATATTCATTCTTTCTGTCTGTATGTCTGTGCCATTTTGGTTTGACTTTGATGATACATTAAAATTAATGAAAAAATCAATACTGACAATGGTTCTTTATAATGTTATATTAAGCATTCTCTTTGGAAATAAAAAAGGAAGAAAAAGGTTGCTACTAAAACTTTAAGGGTACTTCAAATATGTATAATTTATGTAATGGTATAGTTATGTGCTTTTCCTCTCAGAGAGTAGTATAATTCAAATGTAACGCAAAATGTCCATCGAGTTGAAAATGTATTCTTTCTACAAACGAACCAAGCAGGAGAAGTACAATAATGACAACTGACAACGCACCCCATTTCCTATTCCTTTTTTTTCTCTCTTCGTCTGTTTCCTTTTCTCCATTTTATATGCATGTTTTTTTCATTCTTGTGCTTTTTTCTCAAATAAAAAAATAACCAGTAAAAAAGAAATTCAGTGGAATAGAACAAGCTGTGATGTGAGTGAAAGTATTTCAAGCATTTCACTTCACTTGTTCACAGATCAAATCACACATGAAGTTTACCATAAAGGCAGTCATCCTATTCCCTCTAAAAAAATCCCTTCATCTTATTTCTCTCTCGATTCTACTCACAGCCAAGTCAAGTCACTCAGCTATACCTAAAGGCCCTACCATCTTCTGTTTACTTTTGTCTGTTGTTGTTTTTTGTTTTGTTTTGTTATGAACAAGTGTCAAAATAAGAACTCTCTGGGCCAAATAAATACAAAGTACCCTGCCTACTACCCAGCAACAGAACAGGAAGAAAAAAAAACGAGAGCAAACACTTTTTTTGTCTGTCAGTCTTTATATCTTCCGTAATATAAAGAGTATGATTATTATTACGATGTATGCCACACACTCAAAACAAAATAGTCCTCCGATAGAATCAGATTGTTTCGCTCGGTGATGATGTTCCTGTTTTTATATCTTCTTTCACTTCTCCTAACTTGTTTACGTCTGTAATGGAATTGTGGAATCTGCTCTTCACCATTGCCAGATATTCCATTCTCTTCCAATCTTTTCATCTACTTTTTGGAATGAATGGGAATAGCAGCGGCATAACAAAATAAAAAAAAGAAATATGTATAATATCATCAAAGTCATGTCACCAAAAACGAAAGCGGAACTCTATGTACCATACCATGCCATCATACCACCAACCAGACTGACATGATGATTTTATTTAGAGTTAGCTGTTCTTTCTCTTTGCAAATGCAATATTCCTTGCCAGTCTGCCATGCAATCTATGCCACATGTCATATGTTTCTATTAAAGCTTGTAATCAAATGACAGCTTACATGTGTTTTACTCCTCTGAATGCTCATTTTTACCACAAGAAAGAAAAAATGTTCGCCTTCCATTTATTTCGCGGTATTCTATTTTCTGTAAGGTATCAAATTATTATGATTATATATAGCATCATTTCTGAATCCAATGAAACCACAAAAAAAAACTGACTGTGGAAATCTGGAACAAAAAAAATCCTAGAGTGTAAAGCGTGCAGCGGTAGGGAAAACTAAAAACGACATGGCACACTTAGATTAGATTTCATATGTGTCTTTCTTCTTTTTTATGTGATTATTATGTGCATTTTTTACAATGTACCAAAATAGTTGCTAGCTTTTATCCATGCAGTTTCCTGATACTGAAATTTTTTATCTTGGTTTTTTTTCTCTCTACTTATATCACTTGCAACATTTGATTGAGACTTATGTTCCCAATCTTCCTATTCCCCTGTCCTGCATGTGATTCTCTTTTGTACTGAGTTATCCCATCAGAACAAATAGTACACCACCACCGCCACAATGCTGGGATTCAACATGTAATCCTTTTATGTTGCTATCCTGAATCGTTCAAATCTTTTTTTCTATTCATTCAGTCATTTTTTCTTTCTTTTCTTCCGACTCAACTTCCTTCCGCGTGTTCGTCCGTTTTTTTCTTCTTGAGAGGATCTTACTAATACCAATACCAAGAACAAGTTCTTCCTTTTTGCTTGATGATTATGGTGTTCTGCTCTGACCGACGACCCTACAATTTTTTGGCAATGTGGCTAATACCTAATAGGATATGAAGCTTGTAGATTCTAGTAGAAAGTCTTGTTCCTTTCACTTCAAATTACACAGAAAAACGGAAGAAAAAAAGAGGGATCCCCGATCCCCATCTTATTTCTTTAGTAGATATTCTATTTGTTAGTTGTAAATGATGTGCTCTTTCTTGAAGATGGTTAATGCTGATCTGGATAAAAAAAAGCTACTAGAAAAGATCTTGATAAGAGAGCGGAGCAAAAGTAAAAGAAGTCGAAGAAAAAAATGAAATGAAACGACAATGATTCTTCTTTTTATTCGTTCGTGAGTCGTAGTTCTTTTCTTATTCCCTGCTAAATTGGAAATTATATGTCAAGTCGTGGGGTAGAGCAGAGCATCACCATTATAACTGGTTAAGAAAATGTAGCTTTCACGGGAAATAAAAGGAAAGAATGATAATAGTAAAGATGGGAAATAGATGGGGATTTTTTTTAAAGAGAAACTTTTCAGTTGGTTTTTTGGTATGTTTTCTCTTGAGTAGTGTGGATGTAAAAAATTTGCACCCCGGACAGATAGCAATCATCTTTATTTGAGATGAGATGATCAAATTTGAAAGGTTGTACAATCTTCTGTTGAACAAACTGTCGTGTAGCAAATTTAGAGACCAAAGAAGGAAATAACAAGCATAAAAAAGCTAGCTACTAATGTAATAGTCGCGCATTCAAAATCACTAGTTTTTCTTGTCAGCTGCCTGTCATGCCATTCTCAATAAAATGAAGATGATGATGTCGTTTTGACTGCTGATGATGAGACCGGAAGCAACCAAAACAGTAGTTGTAAGCAGTGTTGGGTAATAAATTTTTAAAACTGATGTATTATAGCTTATTACTTTATATTGTGATTGAGTTCTTTAAAGGTTCAAGGAACTTTGAATTCGAAATTAAAGTTTGAATTTTATTGAGTTAGAAACAATATATTAAGTAATTTAATGATTTAAATTAATTTGACTTTGATTTTACCCGTTTCTGTTCACCACTTCATTTTCAAAGTTTTCCATTATGATTTAAAAATTAATCTTTGACATTGTACCTGTCAGTTTGTTAAATTTAAAATTTCACATGTGAAAGTTCTGGCATGAAAAAAATTTGCTTAGTTTTGATAGTGCATGAAATATTCTTTTCATTTTCAGAGTAATCTTAGTTAGTAGATATGAAGTGTGAGCACTCGTCAATAGCAAACGAAAATGCATGAAACGTAACAAGAAGCTAATACCCAAATCTGTTTCCTAAGGCTTCGACGTAGTTTTCTGAGAGCTCTAACGAAAAAATCAAACAAACTTGTTACAAAAGAGAAAGCATTGGAAAATTTCTCTATTTAAACTTAAAACTTCTCTTGAATTTTCTTTTATCTCTGGATACAACTTGAATTCACTCCCACTCAAGTCTTAAATATTGAAGACATTCATCTTATTAGTCAGTCTTCATGTATAAAAGCAAACGTCATCTTGTAAGATAGACCTTTAGACCTATCATTTAAATTGCCTATTTCTGATAGCTACTGAAACATATAAAGATATCATAATATTAGCTATACAATGTAGGATGAACGTTTACAGAGTAAAATTATAAAACAATTTATTTTATTGCATCTCATATTTTTATTTGAACCAAAACTTGACTTTTTTCATTTGAAATGACCTTTTTCGTTTTAAAAAGCAAAAAGGTCACTTTCTTATAAAAATTCTCAGACAATAAAAATGTTTCGAAAGTATAAAAAATACCAGCAATAAATTGTGGTGTTTCGTTTTTTTACTATTAGAAAAAAGAAGATACATGGCTGCTCATTTTTACTTTTCCTGACTTGTAGCTATATTTGCCCTTTCTATTTCCAGTATCAAGACAAAGATTTACGAGAACAACTTCGTCTTTGTTCCTTTCTGTCTCTCTTCTCCGAACAGGATAAATACCACACAGCGTGTAGCCTTGAAGAATCATATTTATAAATGCATAAAAATATATCTGAAAAAATTGAGAGAACAGAAATAAAATGCATAAACCCATAAATACATCTTACAAAGTGAGAAAGATGGTGAACTGTATCCCGTCCCGATACTCTAATTTATAGCCTGTCTGTTTGCGTGTGATAATATGATCTCCCAGACTTGGAAAAGGGAGCATTGTGCTCACTACTCTCGTGTTTCCAAGTTTGGTAGAAGTGCACTTTTTATCACCACCGTTTACTTCTCAGGAGACCAAAAAAAGTATTGTCCTGTATTTAACATACAAATAAGGAACATTTTAAAGAAACAATGCAAAATGCAAATTCAAGCGTAGTATTGATATATTCACAGACATATTTAGCAGATGCGTTGATACTGCGTTGAAGTTAAATATAGCAGGCCATTTATCTCTGTTCTTTTAACGAAGTACTTCATCTCTATTTTTGGACTCCGCATGCGAGCACCAAATGACCAAGATACTGAACGTATCTCCATACCCATCAACGTTAATTCTCATTTTTTGTGTTTTCTAAAAATCGATTTCAAAGTAATTAAAATCTATTATTGGAAAACAAATGTGAGGAATTCATAGATTTTCGGATGGCGAATCCAAAAATCCTATTCTGAAAAAAATTCATTAGATTGTTTTGGTTTGATCAAAGTCACTCATCATCGAAAAAAAATAGATTAAAATTAGAGTGAAGCAGTATGCATGTACATCTATATTACTTGCTCTCACCCTTCATCACCTTAAAAGGTGACTTCTTGCATACACCATACGGAGGACTCCCTTAATACCAGAAGGACAATTCAAATGAGACTCGAACATAAACTAAACAAAGATGAAGTCTCTAGCTGCCAAAGATGTTATCAAAACACTTAATATAGAATTGAAAGCTATACGAAATAATATTAGCATAACAACCGTAATGTGATTAAACTAAACGGATGTCTTTAAATACCAAATAGTTTGTTTGCTACAATTTAGTACCTATCGAAACAAAAATTAGTGAAAGATTATACAAAGCTTTTTAATGAAAATCCCAACAATTTTCTGTAGGATGATAAATTATTGAGGTGAAAACATCAAGACCAGTTTTTATCACTTCATAAGTTCATGTCTTGTATTCACACTTTATACATTAGATTCGAAATACTTGTTATTTTTTCTACGAGAGTAGACGGTCAGATTTTTAATTAGTACATATGTTTCCATTTTTTCATTAAAACCCCCTTTCCAAAAAACTCCAATCATATAGATCGGAAAATGTATAAAAATCTCAATAAAAGATAATAGACACTACCAAAACTTAAATTCTAAAATTATGTTGCTGGATTTGTTTACAGCACTCACTAACTGAGAATTGTTTGCAATTAGCCAAACATGATAGAAATGCTTACTAAATTTAACCTAAAAACTTGGAATTCATTTAAGTAATACGTATATACATAAGTTACTGCATTTGTTTTTCTAAGTATTTGGGACAGCCTTCCATTCTTTCTGAATGCTGAAAAGATCAAACAATTCTGCCCCTGATTTCACACTACTCACAGACGTTTTAACTCTCTTCAATACATAGCTAAAACCAAAAGTTCGTACGCAATTTTGACTGGTCATAACTTTTAAACTAATGCACCAAACAGACTCTACTATGCAGCATTAAATAGGCAAGAGTCTAACTTAAATACGTGCGGAAGGTTTTTTTCCTGGCTGCTCATGCTTGCGAGTGAG